>JAFJHK010000004.1:0-50000 GCA_023029165.1 Gobiocypris rarus | reverse complement strand
ACACTGGATGGACCTCGGAAGCGGAACATGTCCACAGCTCCAAGAGAGGGATAGCAGCCACACAAACGACTAGAAAAACAAAAACATATTTAAGATGAAATACATATACATTAGTCCCAGTAAAGAACGACACTACCCATAATCCCAAGGAGCAATCAAATATCCCACCATGAAGAGATGTTATTTGTATACATTATGGTCAAAAGTCTTTTTTTTTGTAAAAAGATTTTGTAAAAGATTTTTTTTGTAAAATGCTAAAAGTCTCTTATTCTCACTAAGGCTGCATTTATTTAAATAAAAATATTTTATATTAAAATAAAATAATATTTAAAATAACTGTTTTCGATAAGAATATATTTTCAAATGTAATTTATTCCTGCGATAAAAGCTGAATTTTCAGCATCATAACTCCAGTGTCACATGATTCTTCAGTATTTATTCTAATATCGGATGTTCTGGGTTGTTTCCATATAATCATTTTCAATTATTTTATATTTTACTGTTGGCTATGATTTGATGATGTGACGCTTCATGCATAATTTTTTTTTTTTTGTACAAATCTCAGAGCTGTTTGGATTGGTTCATGGCTTAATATATTATAATTAATTATATTAATATAAGACATATTTCATCCCTATGAAATGTGAAAAATGCTTCCTGAACCGGCCTGTCACTGTTGCGCTATGATAACACCTAGCATACCTGGCTGCTACTGTAGCCACATTCTCCATCCAGGCCATGATCTGTCCTCCAAACGTGTTTCCATGGTGATTGGCGTGTGGCGGCAGGACCAGCTCGATGCTCTCAACCCGCGTGAGCTCGATCGACACTGCGGGCATGATGGGTTTCCTGCTACACAGTCCTGAAAAGCCAACAAATGCTGTTTAGCATGCAGTTTATCAGCAGAAACTTTTTGGATTGACATGCACATTGACTCATGACTGGAACTGATTCAGTTGCCAAGTTGTTGTGGATCTAGTCTCGTATCTGTCCTCTGGCTGACTCTTTCAAGGGATTCCTTCCACTGGAGACACATTTGGGAGGGGTTTTAATATCAGATGTTCCACCGGTTGTTCTTTCAGAATGTATTACCACACCACCCATGAAGTTTGTTTCCACGACATGGTGAAGTTTTTAGGAGTTCAATCCCCTGAAGTAACCTAACGGCGTGACATAATGGCTCATAGGTTACATTCACACTGCAAGCCTTACCCTTGGTTTCACAGACAAGGCTTACGGTAGTCCCACACTCAAATGCATGTTTGAGCAGTTTTAACTGAAAGCAACTTGCAATGACTTTTCTTAAAATATGTCACTGCCGTTGTTTTATCTCAAGATGCACACCAGTAATGTTTTTTTTCTAAGGCACGTTTATAAAAGCTACTTAAATGCTCTAATTGAACTAAGGCCAGATCCTGTCTTAAAGGTGCAGTGTGTAGTATTTATGAGGATCTATTGACAGAAACACAATATAATATACATAACTATGTTTTCAGTGGTGTAATAAGACCTTACATAATGTACTGTTATGTTTTTAGAATGAGCCATTTCTATCTGCATTCACCACGGGTCACCTTACAGTGAAATCACCATTTTGTGCTGCCATGTTTCTACAGTAGCCCTAAAAGGACAAACTGCTCTATAGAGCACTCTCGCCATTCTCTCTGACGACTACATTTTTGTTCTGTGTCAGCCCCCGTAGCTTCTCTATGTGCTTCGAAAGGGAGGGGTGAGCGGTGGGTGATTGCAATTCACAAATTGACCACTAGATGCAGCTAAAATTTACACACTGCACCTTTAATCTAAGCCCTGTCTGTGAAACCGGGCTACGGAATTATGAAAACATTTATTTAATTTTTTTTAAGATATATTCATAATCGCATTTCTGGAAATCTGTTTTAAAACTTTTTTTATTTGGGCTGGATTTTTTATCACTGGATTAAGCAACCTTACCAGCCATGACCCTTCACTACTGCATCACACACCATCTCAGAACCTCATAAATAGACTCAAGTATGTACTAACTTGATGGCAAAGCTCAAGTAAAGCACTAACCCTTGTCTTGAAGGTTGTAATAGTCCTTCATGAGGTTCTTGAAGGCCTGTTCATTGTAGAGACGTAGCCGCCGCCTCTCTGAAGCTAGTGAATGCTCCAGCGTTTCCTCTATGGAGCCCTGAACGTCCAAGGGTCTCAGAGACACCTGAAGAATCATGAATGAATATTAAGGAACAATTATATTTTAAATATATAAAAAAGTCAAAGTATGAGTATAAATCAAATGCAAAGTTAAGAGTTTTACTTGGTATGTTCTTTATACTAAAACGAGTGATTCAAGCTACTGTTGCACGACAATGTGAAAATATACATATTTTATTATATTTTAGAATGTAATGTATTCCTGTGATCAAAGCTGAATTTTCATGATCATTCCTCCAGTCTAATATGCTGATTTTCTGCTCGATGATAAAAACACTTTTTAATTGATTGTGTCCTTGCTTAATATAAGTATTATTTTTCTTCAAAACAAAATCTTACTGATCCCAAACTTTTGATCAGTAGTGGAATACTTAGATTTGAGTGGGCTTAATAGGGTTATTTCCCCTAAATTCTAGGGTGCAGTCTTTGTAGAGCCGTTTCCTCACCTTGTGTGTTCCTGTCTGTTTGGCGACGAATGTGGAGAAGGCCACACAAACCCTCTTCATCACCCCGCTGAGCACTTCCTGTACTGTTACATAGATCCCCACCTGATAACACAGAGCCCTGATCAGACACTGGGATGCATTATAACTATCTCGTTAATATTTAATACTGTGTAAATGTGTTTCGTCTTGTTTTACCTCCATACTCGTGTTGAAAGCCCTGTTAACTCTGGCTTTTATATTGATAACCTGCCCAACCCTGAAATACAGAGATATGATATGATATAATAAGATAAATATACCACATAACACAAGATACTCCTGGAACAAAATTCTCTAACCCTAAACCTAGCCCTATCAGCATGACCTTAAAGGCCCGTTCACACCAAGGACGATAACTATGATTATAAGCATAAAGATACAAAAAATAGATAAGGTTAGTTCACAACACAACTGTAACAGTAAGGCACAGAGAAACGATATCGTAGGAATCACTTTCACAACGGTTTTTCCACAACTGAAAACACAGACAGCCAATCAGAATCCATCCTGCTTTAAAGAGCTCGAGCGTTTAAAGGGACAACGACAAAATTGTAGCGTGCGATTATTATAAACAGAACGATTGCTGTTGTGTTGCTGGTGTGGACGCTAAAATAGTTATCTTTATGATTATAGTTAATGTTCTTGGTGTGAACAGGCTTTAAACCTATCTCTAAAATCTGTTTGGTGTTGTTTCAGGACCAACAATAAGTAAATTAAGTGATAATAAGGGACACCGTAGTAACTTTACCTCACGGTCTCTTCAAACTGAATATCATCCATGGAAGCCGTTACACACGCGATTCCTGCATGTCTTTCAGCTTAAAAGAAGAAATGAAGACAGATTTATAACACGGACCACTATATGAACATTCAAAGATGGGTACACACGTTGTTATTACATTGTTTAACTTTGCTTGTCAGCGGTATGTATATTTAATGTGTCTAACTGGAGCAGAAACAGGAAGGAGATGAAGAGGACACGTGTAAATCATTCATGTGTGTCTTCCTCAAGGCCTCTTTTCTTCCGACTGTGGCGGACACAAATGGATTCACGCAAGATTGGAGGGTGAAAGGTGTATGGATGCTGGTTACCTTGCTTGCTTATAGTCCAAAGTTGACTGCTTATCTCAGCCTAATCTTGATGGCTTGATAACACACTAGGGTGTTTTGGAAAAAGGACATTTGTACTGCTTTGGCAGGTCAGTTCTTATTTTTGCAAGATTAAGTGTCATTTGCGAGATTAAGACGCTTAACCAAATTTATAGGATATGTAATCAACATTTATTATTTCATATTTTTATTTTTGGTATGTATAGATGATGATTATTAAGGGGGATTAATAATTTGTTAATTTAGTTGTTGTTGACATATATGCCAGTGGAGTAAACATATATAATATTTAATGATTATGTTCTGGAAAAGGTTTCATTAATATCACTAGTGCTAAATAAAAACTCAATATTTAATGTACATTTATTTTAATATTTCACAATTAAGAATAATTGAATAATGATAATAAATTAATATTTTATTTAATGGATTATTTTAATATCTAATCATTTAGAAATTTTTGTATAAATATTTTAATTAACAAATTATTTTAATATTTATTTAGAATAATTCATATTAATAATGATTTAGAATAATAATACTTAAATAAAAATCTGACTTAAAGGATAAATCTGAATTTTATTTTACTATATAATTGTAGGTAGGTATATTTTTAATTTAACCAATGTCATAATAGCAACAAAATATACATTCAGACCGAATAATTCCACTCAGTTGGTCAACAGGTCATGAAGATGCTTGACATATTAAATATAAACTGAATTACCATATTAATTAAAACACCACCGACACCATGCCATTAGAGGTCTTCCGTCCCAGTTCTGAAAGCGCCAGGGTCTGACTTTTTACTTATTTGTATACAACTCGAAAATAATTAATACAGATCATTATTCAAAACATTAGATAATTCAAATGAAAAAAAGTTAATTTGGAAAAAATCTCACAAATGTTAATGTCAAGACGAGAATCGAGAGCATAACCATTCAATAAATGTGTGTAAGGGAATCAAGCAATCAACCTTCTGCATGGTTACCACCAACCCTGAACTCATCTCCAGTCCAACAGTCCCGCTCACCTGCCAGACAGGCGATAGTGTCCATCCACTTCAGCAGCTGTCCTGCACCCAGTTCTCCCCGGTGGTTGGCATGGCAGGGCAGGATGGACTGGCACATCTGCACCTTTGCCAGGCCGGACCCATTCCTCCGTCCTTTCTCATGGGATTCATCCGTGTCTAACACTCTTCTTGACCAGTTCTGATCCATGAAGTCTTGTTCAGAAATATGGAGTGTTGAAATGACGGGAGGTCAGTCCTGGGCTCTTATCAAGGCTGACGGCAGGTGACCTCAACTCTAGCCAACTTGGATGTTCTGTGGGACCATGTGATGTGCACCAAACGGCCGAGCTGAATACCTGAGCTACTACAAGCTGCGGGACAGCATGTCTCTGCACACAATCACACCTGACCTGCAGTTCCTTTTATGACACATGGATTGTGATGTAATCACCATGTGTGTGTTTTATTAACTTGTGAGAGACATGAAGTGTGGACTGAAGTAATATGTCAGGAGCTCTGTTGCACCAAAACAGCAAGGAAGACACCAAGAACAAAAACTATAATGATGATTATATAAGTGTGCACATCAATGCATTATAAAGGTCTGTTTATTCTAAAAATTTCATACACTGCCCGGCCACAAAATGCTCGAGTCTATGATTGGATAATTATTGCAGTGATTATGAAGGTTTGGCAACAGTTCTTCTAACCCTAATTGAGTGTAGCTTTTATTTTCACAATGTAGGAAGACACATCATGGTCATAGTCAATGTCAAGATTCATCAGGCTCAATTTTTTAGCATTTTAGCTTGGCAACTGAATTTTTTTTTATTTGTTGTATGTTTTTTTAAATACGTGCTGAGTGTGACAGTTTCATTGTGCACAGAAATAATTTGTCTGCCCTACCAAAGTCCCTTCCAAGGAAAGTCTGTTCACTCGGCAGCCATTTTTGCAACGCCTCCAGGAAGCTATTTTGGGCATCCAAAACTAAAGCTGTCTCAAATGACGTACTATACACTATGCACTCAACCGTGTAGTGTGTGAACTTTACATGGTTATTTTGTCATTCAAAGTTGGAATCCGGTAGCCCCTCCCCCTCCACTGCGACAGTTGAGTGCATGAAGTGTCCAACATTCCACACACTCCATTAATTTAATGCATCATCCGGGTATTTAAAGTGCACTTTTTCTTTTTGGAATTTTCAGTGTGAACACTCTACTTACACTATTTATACTTAAAAACGTTATAGAATAGTGCACAAGTATGCGATTTGGGACACAGCTCAAGTCCTATTTGAACGGGGAAATCCTGAAATCTCAAAAACTGCTTGGCAAACTCACAATTAAATAACCTATTTCAAATCAGCAACAAAAAATGACATGAACTGTCCCATAAATGTTGTATCTTATGCTCAAATAGCGTTAAAAAGCTTGTTTTTCAGGCCAGACGAGCCAGTAAGCATGTGCCGTCCTAAGCACAAGTCCCAGGTTTCTATGGGAACCGGAGCATCTAACAGCAGCTGCAATGACTTTATCAATCAGCAATTGACTCTTTTACCTAGAAGGCGGGAAGTATTCCGCCATATTGTGCATTACAGTTTCTCCCATTCATAACTAATAGGAGTGAACCAGGTATGACATCACTTTGTAGGCCAATTTGCAGTTAGCATCACACTGGTTCCTTCCAGGAAAAACCCAATAGGATTTTCAATAGGCTTTTGGATTATCACCAAAAACAAGCTCTGTGATCAACACAAGTTTATGATACTTACACGTTTTGTCCATAAAAGATAATATCACAGATTGAATTTTGAAGTCTACATGCAGTCGCCAGAATTAAAAAGCTAAAGGTAGGCTATAAACGTCACTGTCACTAAGCATCCGACAACTCTTTCAGTTTATCTAAAAACTTTTTGCCTGAAAGTTTGAGTTAAAATAGTTTATAAGAGCAGAATTATAAGCATAACGTCGATGTAAAAGCAGGATGGAGCTCACCTGTTTGGCGACAGCCTCGGTAGTGCCATTTAGCCACTTGTTAGCAAGCCCTTTTTCAAGACACGTAACAACTTATAAATAAAACATAATAAAACATGAAAGTGTCTTGAGCTTGTGTTCAACATAGACTTTATTTCAGCCATTCAAAAAAGCCATTGATTTCGGGACGAGGGAACCAGAAGTGCTAAAATGCTAACTCGCTTCCGCGCTTTGGCCTACAAAGTGATGTCATTCTTGACTCTACTCCTCTGGTGTTGTTTAAGGTAGGGCAGGATTTTTATTTCCTGTGGCTGTGCGGGCTCTTTTTTTCTTTTGTATATTACAGTATAAGCAGCTTAATAACCATTTTATTTAAAGGCTAAGTTTATGTCCGTTGCATTACATTGGGTGTCTTTGCCGACCTCTTGTGGGAAAAAAAATATAAATAACATGATATTTCATGACTCCTGCCACTAGACGGCCTTATAGCTCTATATGGAGCACAAATGAGCTGTTACGCTGGGTCCTAAAGTCAGTTTCTCTTCAGTATGCATTAGATACACATGTAGACATTATAAAAGATTTTTTTAGTGAAGTTTTAGCATTTTTTTGTTTGAATTTTGAGAATTTTTTGGTTTTTCTATGTGTACTGAAGCATTCCTCATATTCCATTCATTCCTAAGGGGGTCAAATTTGTAACTTTTTTTCAATTTCAACCACTAAACTCCTCAAATTCAGTAATTTTTTTGTGTATAATGGGATAAAATGCAACAAAGATCCTAACGTTTTTAAAAATGAGTTTCGGGTCATAATGACCCGAGTAAAGGTAGGGTAGGTCATTTCTAATTTATAAATACTTTTTGTTATACTGGTTGAAACTCTATTCATATCCTGATAGCAATCACTAACAGAAGTGGTCTAAATATCAAAACGTACACAGTTGTGCTCATAATTATTCATACCCTTGGTAAATAGGCTGTGGAAATAAATCTGCGTTGTTTATCCTTTTGATCTTTTGTTTTAAAAATGTATAAAAATCAAACCTTTCATTAGAGAATAATAATTTTAAATGGGGAGAAAAATCTCATTATGAAATAAATGTTTACACATTGCTCACAATTAATCATACCCTTTTATTCAATTTTTTGCAACCTCCTTTTCCCAAGATAACAGCTCTGAGTCTTCTCCTCTAATGCCTGATGAGTTTGGAGTAACCTGACAAGAGATCAGAGATCATTCCTCCATACAGAATCTCTCCAGATCCTTCAGATTCCCAGATCCATGTTGGTGCTTCTTCTCTTCAGTTCAGCCTCTCATTCTCTTTAGGGTTCAGGTCAGGTCATGGTTGGATCTTCCATCAGGACAGTGATCCAAAATCAACACAAAAATGTGTCACTGAGCACAAAACCAAGCTTCTGCCATGGCCGCCCCAGTCCCCTGACCTGAACCCTATAGAAGATGAGTGAACTGAACTGAAGAGAAGAAGTACCAACATGGATCTGGGAATCTGAAGGATCTGGAGAGATTCTGTACAGAGGAATGGCGTCTGATCTCTTGTCAGGTGTTCTCCAAACTCATCAGGCATTAGAGGAGAAGACTCAGAGCTGTTATCTTGGGAAAAGGACAAAAAGAATATTGAAGAAAAGGGTATGATTAATTGTGAGCAATGTGTATTACAGAAAAACATTTATTTCATAATGAGATTTTCCTCCCATTTAAAATTCTTATTCTCTAATGAAAGGTTCGATTTTTGTAATGTTTTTAAAAATAAAAGATCAAAAGGATTAACAACGCAGATTTATTTTCACAGCCTTCTTTGGTCATATTTACCAAGGGTGTGAATAATTATGAGCACAACTAAAAGCATTCAGCACATGCCTAACCTAACTTCAACACACACATGCACGCACGCACACACGCACACACACACACACACACACACACAGTTGTGTTTCCATGTTTTATGGGGACATTCCATAGGCGTAATGCATTTTATACTGTACAAACCGTATTTTCTATCCCCCTACACTGCCCCTGCCCCTAAACCTACCCATCACAGGAGACATGCTGCATTTTACTTTTTCAAAAACATCACTTAGTGTGATTTATCAGATGTTTTCCTCATGGGGACCAAAAAAATGTCCCCACAAGGACAAAAATTTGGATATTGCCATCTTTGTGGGGACATTTTGTCCCCATACCGTAGGGATTACCAGTCCACACGCACACACACACACACACACACACACACACACACACACACACACACACACACACACACACACACACACACACACACACACACACACACACAAAACAAACAAACAAAATGATCTGACAGTGTGTTAAACAGCAATGAGAAGCTTTATATCAGTATAGTATATACAAAACTTCTCTGTGTATTTACAAAAGTCAACACAAGGTAGAAAATGAACACTTCACAAAATCCAAAATTAAACATCAAATAAATCAAAAGAAAATACACTTATGATAGGGTCTCTCGTCATCAGGCAAAATCTGGGACAAAAAAGGGCAAATATTATTACAAATAAACACGAAAACACCTCAGATATTGTACAGTATTGTTTTAAATAATTCACAGAGACACAGATTAATCAGATCCCCAAGCTATAAAAAAAATTCACATATATATTTTAGAAATTTCGCCATAATATTAATAATAATAATAATAATTCCACTTGAAAAAAAAAAAAAAAAGCAAAGCAAATCACAGTTTCTCCGGGTGACACAACAACGGCTGTATAAATAAGTTGATTATTAGAATGACAGATGTGGAATTATAATCCCCATCCATGTGCCCTTCCTCTGAATGGACCAGTTTCCTTTTTCCATTAAATCGTCCTTGCTTCCCGTACTCACATGCAAAGATTTTCACAAAGAAAATGTTGTAATATAAGAGCAGTAAACGTTGTATCTGTGTATGTCATATGATTAGGAGGATTCTCAAACATGTTCGAAATATTCTTCGGTGACTGCGACCGCGATCTTGTGGAGTTGCTCAGTTCAGTTCGGAGGACGCCCCTGTCGCACCCCAATTAAGATGGCCAAATGGCGCACAATGGATTTTTTAAGTATATGAATGGAATGGCTGTTCTTCGTAGGCATCGTCCTGAAAAATAAATCTCCTGTATATACAGACAAAACTGTGTGTGTTGATCAGACTGGACTGCATTTGAGGAGCACAGATGTCTGAAGGCCGAATGCAGTACGAAATGATAAATTACAGACATCAACACATTTCCATTAGCGACAACTCAACCTGTTTCAATAAAATACCAATCTAACTCTCTCGTCGATGACACAAAGACGATTATGAATCAATTACAGTGCGTGCTTGCTGGGAAATTGATTTTTATCATTGTGATTCTGCACAAGGTTACCTGATCTGTCATTTTACGAACTCGCCCCCTGTTGCATCTCAAGTGTTTCCTGCGATAAATCCATTTCCATAGATCTGTCGATTTACATCATATTTAAAGAAAATATGATTTGTTTTTGTTAAAACACAGTTCAAGTCCATAGTCTTTCTTTCGAGCTCGTACAAGGATCAATATACATCCTTTCATACACACATGCACATGTAACTTTGAATGTACACCCACATATATACACAAAGATATACGTAAATATAGACAGGTTGTTGGTTCGTCGTTCTCGTCCCAACGTGGTTCAGCGTCCCTCGGTGTGACGCGGCCGAGGAGGTGAAAGAATGATCTTTGAAAACGAAAGAAACGAAGGAAGGAGAGAGAAAGGAGAGGCTTGGACCCATATTCTTCAGAGAGCAGAAGAGGGCTGGCTACAGCGCACTTGCACAAGTTCTGTGTCATGTGGTGGAATCCACCTGGACTTCCAAATGAGGTCTTCACACACTCATGGTCATGTTTGGAGAATACTACAAGGACACAGAAGTTAAAAAAAGAGTTTGAGTGTGTTTTTGAGAACTTTAAAGAGGTCATACCATACACTTTTAGCATTATATTTTGTAGGCCTGCCCTTAATAGTTGACCAAATGTTAGTCGATGAGAAGCGGCTTGGTTGCTAAATATTTTAATTGGTCTGTGACATAGATATATACATACATACATAGATGCCTCATTAGCGATTAGACTAGCTGCTAGTTGTGGTCAGAATTATTGGCTCCTTGGTAAATATGATCAACGATGGCTGTAAAAATAAATCTGCATTGTTTATTCTTTTTATCGTTTATTTAAAAAAAAAGTATATTCAAACCTTTCATTGAATAGAAAGAATTGAAAGTGGGGGAAAACTCACATAGACCCCTAGAATTTTTTATCAGTAAAATATATATTCCCATTCATATTTAATTTTTGTTAGCACACCAGGGTGACTATGGGCATGAAATTGTCTAGCTATGACGTCTTGTTCCACAGGAGTATAAATATGAGGAAACACAAAGGACAAATTCCCTTAATCATCCATCAGAATGAGTAAAACCAAAGAATATGGTTATGATGTGCAGCAAAAGATTGTTCACTATAGAAAGTGGCTGTAGGAAAATAGCTAAAGCATTGAAATCCCCATTAATTAAGAAGTTCAAGTCAACTAAATATGTTTCGAATCTGCCTGGAAGAGGACTTGTGTGTATATCTCTCCTAATGCACTGCGGAGGAGGAGAGTTTGAGTGGACAAAGACTCTCCGGGGATCACGGATGGAGAATCGCAGAGATTAGTTGAGTCTTGGGATCAGAAAGCCTTTAAAAAATCTAACACCCCCTACATCACCACATGTTGTTTGGGAGGGTTTCAAGAAAAATCCTCCTCGCTCATTCAGAAACAAACTCCAGCATATTCAGTTGTCAGACACGACTGGAACTTTAAACCGGACCTGTTTCTGTGTTAATTCATTAAATTAAATAATTACTCTTTAAATAATTATTCACTGTATTTTAAAGTGCCCACTATAACAATATTGTGCATATTTATTATTGTGATATATCGTATTACCGTATACCGGCACATGTCTATTCACAACCCGTGCACCTTTATGCAGAGCTACCTCGCAACTTGAGTAAATTTAGAATATATTTTAGAACGAATGGTATTGATAAATCAGGATTTGATCGTGAAAACGTTTGCATGCAGATTTCATACACAAATTTGTGTGTATACATGCTTAGTGAATGAGACCCAGTGGCTCCTGTCAAAGTTAAAACACAAATGCTCTTGCAGACAAGGAAATGACATACGCTCTCATTCTGGAAAGGGTTGAGGAAGTTTCCTCCCATCTCTCCGTCGTCTCGGGGAGTTCCAGGCTGGTTGCTCATGCTTAGGTTACCAGGAGAGTTCTGTACAAATAGATAGACGTTTAATTTTTCACTTCAATATGTTTTGCAGACTTGTGCATAAAAATTAGGGCTGTCAATTTTACACATTTAAGCTGAAGTGTTTAACACAAGGTGAGAATCATGTAATTAATTTAATAAAATATTTGATAAATTGACAGCCTTTAATAAAATATGAAAATAACTCTCACCTTGGGCATACTGTCCATGTCAGCTGACCCTAGAGAAGTAAAAATATATACAATTTTATTGTACATGTATAGATTTTAAAATGCCTGATTTATCTTCAATGGCCACTAGGGGGCATAAGCATGCAAGGCAAAAAATGACAATAAATCAGGAAAATCAAGCATGAAAGCTGCCATTTCACATTGAATTATGACATGCTTTGATACTCCTCAAGCAAAGTACACAGCACTCAAAGAAATCCAAGAGTACTATCTAAAGTGGTTGTTTGTACAAGAGACTCTTTTACCTAATGATCCGTTCATGTGATGCGGCTCCATTCCTGCCATGCCTCCCATAGGACCATCTCCACCAGGACCAATAGGGAACTGTCCAACACACACACAAAGACACATAAACTATGATAGTACAACAACTACAGAGCAGAAAGTCAGCCGTTAATGGAACTCAATATGAACTGAGACGCATGTGTGCAAATATTTGAAATGTATTGTGCTCTCTTACATTTTGCCTGTTTCCTCCAGGCGGCACTGCGTTGATCAAGGTGTACATATTTTCTCCCGAGTTTGTCGAGTCTGTAGAGAAAGAGACAAACACACTAGATCATCAACATATTTCAGCTAATGCTCCACTGATGGTTGTAAAATGTATTTGGACACTTTTGGTCCATAAAACTCACTGTAGTAAACACAATAAATAGAATACTTAAAGGCAAACTTAACATTCATTCAACATTTATAACGCTTAATAATAATTATATATATATATATATATATATATATATATATATATATATATATATATATATATATATATGATTAAAGTATAAATTTAAAGGTGCACTATGTAACTTTTCCGTCCACTAGAGGGCGCCTGTTCAAAACAAAGGCGTAGCTTGATGACGCCAAGTTTAGGCGCAGAACCTTGGGACATGTGGTCTTCACCTCAGAGCCGGTGGAAAAGAATTGGGATAAGACTCGGGCAGAAATCATGTTCATGAATGCGATTATTAATGTTACTGTAGTATGAAGCAGAGCAGAGGCGAGTGCTGTGGAGCTGAGCAAGGCCGCCGGAGCGATTGTTATTAAGATGAACGCAACACACGCCTCGCGAGCAGCGGGACTTTTATTATGCCAGTCGCCGGCGCCATTTCCGTTTTTTCCTGTCATGAGAATGAGGTAACGCAGCTCTGTTTATCATATTAGATACATTTGAGTGTGTTGAAAAGGATGTTATGAGCGTTACTGCGGCTGCTATGACACTTGTACCCACTGCAGTGAGAGTAACCAAGGGTAACGCAGATATAATGCAACTGACACACGTCCCGGTTCATTGGTTAAAAAGCTATTTTCTCAAGATTTACAAATAGTTGGAAACATTTTGAGAACTCAACTGAACAAAATATATAACACTGGTTTTTGGATATTTTACTGAATTTTTTTTATATAGTGCACCTTTAAATAAAATATACATGTATATAAATGGTTTTTATATAATAATTTATATATAAAAATCTTTTAAAACACTTTAAACATTTTATTGTTATATTATGCAAGGTTAAATAATATCAAATTAATACATATTTTGATAAATTTAAATAAAATACACACAAATATCTTAATTAATACATTAATATGAAAAAATTATATTGTTATAACTAAAAAATATACAACTTTTTAAAAACTACCTTAAACATTTTTACTATTATAATAAAAATGAAATACATTTTAAATACAAATATATTAAATGAACACATTTAATTATATAAATGTATATACATTTTTTAATAAAAGAATTAACATTAAACAATTAAAATCATTAACACTCAAAACTTAATTTCAAAACTGCAATGTTAAATAATATATACAATTAATAAATACATAGATAAAATACACATGTCAAGTCAACTTTATTTATATAGCGCTTTTAACAATGCAGATTGTTTCAAAGCAGCTTCACAGTGTTAAACAGAAAAATAATGCAACAGAATATATTTTGCATATCATACAGTAACAATGTGGGCTTTAGATCAGTAATTAGATCAGTAATTTGGTCTATATGGTTAATTTAGTTTAATAATTAGATTTATTTTGAAATATATTTGAAAAATAGCTTTTCCCCAACTGAGCAAGCCAAGCCAGAGGCGACAGTGGCAAGGAAACCAAAACCCCATCAGGAGACCTAATGGAGAAAAATAAACCTTGGGAGAAACCAGGCTCAGTCGGTGCCAGTTCTCCTCTGGCCAATTAACAAACAGCGTATTATTATTATTCTGCCAATTTTAAAGGTCAGAGGTCATAATCGATCTGAATATTCGAAAGATCTGAGGCAACACGCCGGAGACGGGTTTATTGAGGATGATGTATCGATTAAATAATTATTAAAAATAAATCATTTGAAATATAGGAGTCATTACGCCAGAGACAGGTTTTTATTGAGGATGCCGTATTGATTAAACAAGTACTAAAGTGTAATATTCGAAAGATCGGCGGCAACACGCTGGAGACGGGTTGTTTTGAGGATGACATATCGATTTAAAGAATTATTAACTAGGACTATTCAAACAATCGGAGTCATCACGCGGAGACAGGTTTATTGAGGATGCCGTGTCGATGAGGCAGCTTAAGGGGGAGTCTAAATGACACGGTCTCTGCAGACACTTCAGGGTCATGTGTTGGACATAAACATACATACAAATCTTAAACATTTTAAATTATATATGAAAAATTTTATTGTTATAATTAAAAAAGTGTATATATATATATATATATATATATATATATATATATATATATATATATATATATATATATATATATATATATATATATATATATAAAAGTGTATATATATATATATATATATATATATATATATATATATATATATATATATATATATTATATATATATATATATATATATATATATATATATAATTTATATAAAATATAATTTTCCCCCTCAATATATCCATGCATTATTAAATTCAACTATGCATGAAAAAACAGTGCAGTCCTACCTGCAGGGCTAGGCATGATGGGAGTCCCTGGGGCCCCTCCTCCACCGGGTGGACCCTAAGAAAGAGAAAAGACAAAGCTCATGTAACACAGATTAATAATCTACATTTGAATGCATGTGTGGCATATACATGTGTAAATAAGAGGATAGTCCTGTGTGTGCGCATGTGTGTGTGTGTGTGTGTGGTTCATGACAGAGGCCTGAGGCCCTTGCTGTGGTCAGCACTGTGCATATCTGCTCTATCCTCCCTCTTCCCAAATCTAATTATCTCTCCTCCTCTCTGCTGACTCGGCTCTGCCTTCCCGAGCACCTCGTCTTGTCTGGCTGCTTTCAGTAAAGCTACCACAGCTTCCCTTCCACAAATCATCTCAGCTGGGAGTTACTGACAGCGTTTTAACAGAATAACTTGCGTAAATGTCTTAAAACGACACGTTTAATCACACTGCGCATCTCAAATGTGTATCTGACAGGGTCTAGTTGTTTGAAGGACTTTTTGAAGTTAGTGGATTTTAGATTTTTAGATGACTTTATACGAGCCTCATTCATGCAAATATATATATTAGTGCTGCAACGACGCGTCGACGTCATCGATGAGTGTGTGAAATGCGTCGACGCGTCGCGTCATACATTCATCTCGCGTAATGGCGGCTTCTGCTCCTGGGAATGGAGAAAGTTCCATTCTATCACAAAAACCTAGACCACGATTATCAAAAGTATGGGGATACTTTAAACAGAGGCCAACCAAAATGGTCCTTTGTTCCCTTTTGCAAAGCCGAAATGGCGTTACGTTACCACGGCAGCACTGCGATGCATGAGCTCCTCATGCCGGCTTCACACCGCACAAGCTAGTAGTGCGCTGGCAGGGCAGAAGCGGTGCGTATGGAGAGCGGGAGACACGTGCGTCAGTTGTACATTCACACTGGCTGCGTTTGTCTCGCGCAGCTGAACCGCTGGCTCGTATATTGCAAATACAGACGAATATCGTCAATTCTGTCTCTGACTCAGTTTCCCGGTGTTCTCCTCTGACCCCTGTCTGTCTCGTGCTTTGATTAATGATGGGCAGCGTATATCTTCTGCAAATGCGACTGTGTTCTCCTCTTTCCCAAAAACACATGCATGCTGCATAAAGGTAGTTTACGTGATAAAAGTACTCTTAATGTTAAAATAAGCCTTTAGTTTTAATCATTTAAACAGGCCTTTGAAGTTTGAGCAAAAACTGGCAGTGTGTTTTCCAGTATTTTATTTTTTTAAATCACAGCGCCGGATGTCATATGGTGTTTGTGAAACACACAGAACACTTCACTACATGATTTCAAGGTGAAATTAGTTATTTTGCATGTTAATCAGGTCAGTTTTGATCAGAACAATGCACTGTGGCTTTAATTCAGCGTGAGCAGCGTCAAAAATAGACCCGGCGCGAAACGATCGCGGCACTGACGCTTCTGCTCTGCTCCTGCTACGCGCCGCTGTGCTGCCTCTGCTGTCGGTGTGAATGCACTAATCTGTTAACATGAGCGCCAGAAAAATATGCGCTGCTTACGCGTGCGGTGTGACACATCCAGTGAACATGCTTAAGCTTCCATTTTCCACAACTGATGTGTGCGTTGATGAATGTTTATATGTGAATAAAAGCCTAAATTAAATCTGTTCATCATATATAGTGATTGTGTCTCTTCAGAAAATTTGGACTAAACCACTCAATTAATTTGTATTAGTTTTACAATTTATAAACTATTTGAAGTGTCAAAGTGGTAGTTGCATTAGTGCTGCAATTATTGTGTTTGTTTTTCTCAGGAAGAGGTAAAGCTTAGAAGAAGAATTCTTTCAAAATGTGCGTGAAATGCGTCGGCACGTTCGTCATACATTCATCTTGCGTAATGGCCCCAGCTGGCCGTTACACTTACAGATAGTAGGCCTATACTCAACATGATTGTAAAAGATACTTTATGGCACTTTATTTTTGTATACTGTAAAAACTAACTTGCAGTACTTTTTGGTAAAAATTTAATAAAAGTTGAAATATTATATTAGAAGTTGTACTTATCATTTTTGTATAGTTATCCAAAGGATTCATTAGCTAATCAAAAAAAGAACACTAGATTGAAAAAAAATAATAATGATTGTTAGATTAGTCGACTAATCGAAAAAATAATCGTTAGTTGCAGCTCTAATATATATATATATATATATATTATATATATATATAAAATATAACAAAATGTAACAATATAACAATATATTTTATATATTATAATTTTTTTAAAATATAACAAAAGCAATGAACATTTTTTAATATAGGAAAAAAAAAATTGGGTTTTAAGACCTTTTATATATCCAAATTACAAGAATAAATGATATATATACTGTATATACTGTGTGTATGTGACCCGTGCTGGCAAAAGGAGCTGGAATCTGCACTGGATAATTTCGAGCTACAGACAAAAAAAGTGAGAAATGTTGATTTTGGTCGATTTTGTATCTTTATTTGTACACTTTCAGAGATGAGTACCTTTCCTTTGTCCATCTACCTCGCGCTGACTGACAGATCCGACGCGTGCGCACAAAGACGCCACACAATCCCGATATACACACATACACAGATTTATAGTTATTATAGTATTTCAAAATATCTGTCTTGGCGAGTATTCACGCAAACATTATCTGTTATGTCTTAAATGAACGTTTGATTAACTGTCGTGGAAAAACATCTGATGTGTACCATCATAAAACATTTGCGGTACAGTAGGTCTTAATATATAGGCCGTCTCTTTCATTAATGTTAATCGGACAATTGTGGTATCATAGGAAAGAAAAGTTGAATATATATTTTTCCTATAGATATTTGGTTTTGACTTGGTATGTGTCATATTTAGTGTTATTGCCAGGGATTTTAAGGTTTAGTTGATAGGTGGTTTTGTTTGGAACCTTCAGAAAACTTAAACTCGATTTTTCTTAAAAATTATTTTGCTGACTCTATCGAATTCAAATTTTTTTGGCCGACACCAACAAATCATACATCATTTTGTGATATATTTTTTTATTTAGTCATTGCCACTCATTTTGCCAGCACGAGTCGCATATAATAACTTAAAACCATTTTTTTTGTCCTATATTAAAGAAAAATATTATTTGACTATGGAAAATATCTGATGAATCTCTTCATGGCTGTTGAATGCGTGTAAATGGAGAGGGTCACGGCTCTTACCACATAACTCCCAGGAGATGCCGAGGAATACGGGATCTTAAATGCCATGTGGATCCGATCAGACAGAAAAACAGAGAGAATGTCAACAAAGCAGATGCTCTTTAAGTGCAAACATTTACCTACAGCTGTAGTGACTGACATTTCACAATGAATGCATTTTAGAAATGACTCACCGAGTTAGAATTTGGTGGATTTGGCCACGGTCTTCCTCCGGGACCCCTATAGTAGGGTGAGATGTGTTGTACTCATTAATGGTATTAAAGCTATGGTAGGAAATAGTGTTTGTTATAAGGCAAATACGTGTTAGTGTAACAAGAAGTACGTACATATTCATCCCAGGCATCCCAGGACCCCCAAGAGCATTGAGTGGTGGTCTCATGCCCCCTCCATATGCCTGGAACAATAGAAAAATTAAAAGGTAGCAAAGTGTCTCTGCCCATAGTTTAGATGCGATCCAAACCTGGCTACGGGTGTGATGGTCTTACCTGTGGCCCAAGAGGTACCATCCCTCTGGGCGGAGTCATTCTCTGCATAGCCCCGCCCATATTTGGATGACCTGTCCAATAAAAGGTTCAGATTTAAATGGAAATAAGTAAATTAGCAAGTGGCAAACACACTGAGAGACAAATCTCAACAAAAAAAAAAAAATCGTATTTCACCACACCCCTTAAAACAATTATTTATGTCTCTCTCTCTCTCTCTCTCTCTCTCTCTCAATGGTATTATATATGGCCTATTTTATTAATTTGTTTTCTTATGGCTCATTCACATCAAGGACAATAACTATAACAATAAGTATATAGTTTTAAAAATCGTTCTAAATATAAAAAATACTGAATCCACACTACTATATCCACACATCTATAACGATAACAGCACAGAGAAGTGGCAGACGCCAAAACTACAGTGTGCTTATAATAAACAGAAAAATATTGTTATACACAATGTTTATACTACTACTACTACTAATAATATCTTTCATATGGTAATATTAAATGTTTCCTAAGGTGAATCTCACGGAAGCTGTCAATATATATATATATATATATTTCACCACACCCCGATTATTATTTTCATGACAATTAATCATGAATTAATTAATCTCTTTCCCATTACTATAAAAAAAACAATAAAAAAAACAAACAATTATAAAGTATTTAAACATCTTGGAAGTATTTAATTTATGCTAATTAAAAAAAGAACATCATTGTGTCCGGACTTGATTTCCATTACTGAATTACCATAATGAGAATTAGTTTTTTCTTTTTCCGCATTACGGTAATGAGAATTCTGAGGGAAAAGTGCTTAATTGCTATGAAAATAATATCATAAAACAGGCTTCCTTTTCTTCATGCAAAACTATTTCTTATTTTTCTGGTGGTAAATATGACCAAACATTCCACCCTAAAAGATGGTTTAATTAGTCCCAAACAAACCTTGTTGTCTTGATGGGTCCATGCCACTGGGTAATAACGGCTGGTTTCCAGGGACTCCACCTAATGCCTGAACCAGTCAGATATAGTACAAATTAACATACATTTGTCAACATCATCCAAGCAGGGGTAGATAAGGTCCATTAGCTGCCCTTGGGCTATGACATTAGATCAGGACCCAAAATATCACATTTAGGAGAGTGAGACAGTATGACTGGAAATAAAATGTGGAGCCTTAAGCGACAGCAAAAATACTATTAGAGGTATATTAGTCTTGGCTGAAAAGTCTTAGTATGACTCACAGCAAGTTAATTAGTCAAGACTAAAATAAAACATTTAAAACTCTAGTCAATCCACCATGCGTGTGTATTTCTGTATTGAGATGTGTAACTGAAACGGATAAGCACCTGGTTGGGTATTCTGAGAGGTGGTCTGGGGCCGCCAGGATAGCGCGATGACATGAAAGGCTAGAAAAAAAGAAGAGATATCATAAAACTTTAGAGTCACATTCCTCTGTTTTGGCTCACTAAAACACCATCTAGAGACCCAGCAGTGACCATACTGATCTGTAGTCTTTTTTTCAGAACTGTACACACTAACTGAACTAGCTTTTCTTCAGCTCTAGGGGCATTTACTTAAAGCACCAGCAAGATCAATAGCACTGAGAGAGTCTCTGGAGAACAGAAAACAATTATATCCAAGCATCCAACCGAACAAGGCCATTTCCACCTCCACATCTGAGGTGAGATTAAGAAAAAACCCTTGATGACAAAGTAAACATACTATGTGTATCTAAGACCACAAGGCTCAAGAAAACCAAGGAGAGGATGACGAGACGTCCTTAATGCCTGCTACAGCGATTTCAGCAATCATAAAATCATTACAAATCACGCTGCCTGACATTAGTCTGTGCGATGATGACACCTATTGAATCGCAGGCTACGTCGCAAGTTATAGAAGAATAAAACGTCATCAGCATGCGCTAGTGGTAAACAAATACAGCAAGATGAATCGCACTTTGGCAATTGTGTTTTTTATGCGTGATGAAAAAAAGAGAAGGAAGCGAAAGTGGAGAATATGGACGAAAAGAGCCAACTTGGCATGCCAATTTTGTAAACAGTTTTAGCGCCATGTCATGTTGATCAATACACCATTTCATGTTGCATTTTTATGGGTTAGTCAGTAGACATAGCCTGACGTGGTCATACTCAATTCTAGTCAGAATATGAGTCTGATACTGCTCCATTGGGCTTTGATTATGGGGCATGTTTCGAACCAGGAAAGACCTCAATTGGATAGATCGACAAACAATCAGAGCAACGGAGCGACGCGTAACATTAGTTGTCAAATGTTAACAGAACTCAACTGCACTGTGTTGCCAGGTCCATGTTTTTCCCGCGGTTTGTTTTCCATGTCAGTGGGTTGAAGTGACTTCAAAAAGTGACCCAGGAATACAAATTTTAGTAGGCAACCTTTCCAAAATAACAATGCAGCTTTATTTTTATTTATATTTTTTATTGGGCTTGTTTTGGGCTAGTAGTTGGCGGGGTTTGTTGTAAAAACTTGGCAACCCTGTCTGCACACACGCTGGAATAAGTAACGTTATAGAAAAGATGAGTGTAACGATGAGTGTTAGCGACACTTTGCTGGTGTTGTAAAAAAAAATAATTTAAGGATACACGAGACTTACCATCATTTCTGAGAGAAATAGTGAAGATGAATGCATATATGAACAATTTCTCTGTTTAGGAGAACTTTACCGCGCTCCTAGAGTGCCCCCTAGTGGTCGGGAGCATTTCCATTGTGTTGTGGTTTTTTCGTTGTGTTGTGGCTTGATTTTAGTTTATATTGCTTTTGAAATTTCGTTGTGTTGTGCACTACTGGGCTACCATAGAAAATACTAACAAACATGTATGTTCGAGCTTAGCAATCCTTATCAAGATTCTGCTTCAATGAAATTGTCATACAGCCAATCTACATTCCTTCACGAGCTGCTTGGCTGTTTGTGCAACTAAATCTGCCATCAAACCATCTGATGAGCTGTAATAATAATAAAAGTATTAATTTCTTTCTTACTGACCCAAAACTTTTTTGTGACGTTGTACAAAATGTCCTTCCTTTCTGTCAACAAGTGAAGAGTTTAAATTGATCAGTTCACAAGGCTTTGGTGGTCACCCTCAGAGTCTCATTCCAGAGATCAAAGCTCAGACGAGAGGCCAGCATCTATCGATAATTAAGGGCAATAAGAGGTTCATTGAGAATCAGACCTTATTATGTGAAAATTGGACATCTTCACACTGTTTTCATGAAAATGCATCTTTTTGTTCATCAAAGAGAAGGTTGTCTTGGAGAGAGATCATGTTGTGACCTGAATGTGCTGAATATGTTTAAGATTTCAGCCACATTTCTGTATTTGTGTGTAGCTCTTATAAAATACATGCAGAATTACAGAGATGTTGAAGACAAAACAAAAGATTGGGGTTCGGTTTTAAAACTTTCTACTACATAAAGAACATTTCAGTAAACAAAAAAGTAAGCGCAAGTTAGGATTTTCATGTACCGTCAAACAGTCGTGATCACCTTAGGAGGTAACCATAGCAACAGCAGGCTCCTCCAGTACTTTCAGTTAGGATCCATATTGGCTGATACATTGATAAAACATACTGTAAATACTGTCATTATCTTTCACTTTATTAGATTTACATTTCACATGTATTTAGGGGTTCTCACTATTTTTGACCAATGCACTTTCTAGTGATTGCTGTATTTGTGGTTAAAATGATTTATAGTTATAGTTTCTCAAATATAAATATAAATAGTTTCTCAAAAGCACCGTAAGGCTAAGTAGATCATAGAACCATTGCTACCAGTTTTACTCTACCTAAGATCTTCAGTTATGTATTATATAGTTCGTGGCAATGTCCTACTCCAAGAGGAAAGTTTTATTTCTCAGAGGTTGCTCATTCAACACTTAGGAGACTTAATGGAGTTAAGGGGGGCAGTCGTGGCCTATTGGTTAGAGTCAGACTGGTAACCTGAACGTTGTGGGTTCGATTCTCAATACCGGCAGGAAAGGACTAAGGCGATTGGCAATGGTGTGTGTGTCCATGGTTTGCAGTGTGTGGGCTACATGGGTTTTCCAGCAGAATTGGGCTACTTTTAAATTGTTGCCGCGGGTTGATTTTAGACAAGGCCAATTCCCTGGATGTATTCTCCCAATGGAGAAAATCGAATTGGGCTAGTTTGATTGACCATTGTGCTAGTTTTGTTGCACAGACCTGGCAACCTATCTCAGACACATACAGCAGGAGTATAGCTCCATATTATTTAAATTGACAGTATAGCTGTATCTTATTTTGAAAAAAAATTGAAAACAAATATTTGAGATCTCTGACTTTTCATTTCTGAAATCTTGAGTAGAAAGAGCACTCGACCGCTTGTGTATCTGTCTCTCTGCCGGGAGCCGTATCACAGTTACTTTATGTGAGAAGCGGTACATGCTCTCAGGGATCTGGCTCAGTTGCTCAGCGCTGTCTGACATGCTCACCGTGGCCCTGAACACCTCACAGTCACTGATTAATTATGGACCGAGGTGAGAGGCCTGCATTTGTCCTCTTTAATAATGGATGAGTGAGGTCTGTGGACTTCACCGAGGTGAACAGAAAGGTCTCCTTACAGGTAGAACCAGCAGAGAGTACATTCTCAGTCCATGTTTACTACCCTCAGGTTACAAGCCGTGCTGATCAGGAACCAAATCCCTTAAAGTACTGTATATATGACCACAAGCACAGACCCCAGATCATCGGCTCCAGTCTATGATGTTTTATGAATACCTGCCCAGGTCTAATATCTAAAAACCAGAATAAAATGGAACAGGCCATTCATCTAATCTAATATCTGTCCACTGCATAATTCATGGCTTATGCTTTCTAAAAATAACACACCGGCACAATCATTCATCTCTCTAACAGGTTTTGGCAAAAAAGGCACAAAGAAGGTGATCCGGCTTAAGGCTGGAATTTGGAGTGTGTCCGTACGTGCCTGTAGACTAGTCTATTTTAGAACAAAAGTGAACATGCATCAGAGACTAATATCAAGGATGTACTGACTTAAGTATAGACATTTAGCAGATATGACCTTAAATGTAATATAATATAATATAATATAAACATATCCATTGTTCATACTGTACATTCTACTAATATCATATTTACATTTACAAAGTATACATTTATAATAATTTATTTGCATTTATTGGTATCAAATTTCGATATCCGAGTGCACCCCTAAAATGATAATATTTGTAATACAAAAATACCATTATATTGAATATCCCTAGATACATAAAAAAGTTAATAACACCATTTAAAGGGGACATATTATGCAAAATTCAGATGTGTGTAAACAACCAGCCTATAATGGTAAAAATCCACCCAATTCTTTTTATAATCCCCATCAATCATTAAAATCTCTCATAAAGGCACTGTTCCAGATTCCCCCTACTCCTACGTAAGAGTAGGGAAACCCTGCCCATGACTGTTGATGATCTGCCCTTTTAGCATAAACACACCTCTGAGTAAGAATCACAGAGATGGCATTTCTGTTTACTCGCTGTATTACAACTTCATCAAAAAACTGTACTTGGTTCTGTTACAATAAAACCAAAGCTTTCTTGCTTTAACTTTATATCCAGGATGGCACTTCATATTGTGAATGTTGAGCAAATTTCCTTTCTGAATGAGCTTTCTAGAATGCTTGTACAGCTAATATGGCTAAAGTTACCATAGTCCCTGACTGTATTCACAGAGACTGCTAGCTATGTCGTTAGTTTTATCCTGAAAACGCTCTGTGTAATTCATAAATGCACATTTATTATGCATTGTATAGTCGGGTGACGGACGTTTTACGTTCCCACACGGACACCTATACAACAATTTATAGATTAACATGGAGGTATGCTAGTCGATGAGTTGAATCAACGTAACATCCACTAACCATTCAGAATCTTCCAGGTGAAGTCTAAAACTTGCCACCTCTTCCAAAGTCTCTCATCTGTGTCCGACTCCGGTTCAAACATAAAAGGCTGCACTCCACAACTGGTTATTTCTGATATTTTGGCTAAATGAGATTCATTTTGTTGTTGACATTGTATCCGAAGCTCATGTAAAGGAGCCGCTGGAAGGGAGGTGCGGAGCAGCAGCTCATTTGCATTTAAAGGGACACACAAAGACGTGCCGTTTTTGCTCACACCCAAATAAGGACAAATTTGACAAGCTATAATAGATGATCTGGGGGGTATTATGCGCTGAAACTTCACAGACACATTCTGGGGACACCAGAGATTTATATTACATCTTGTGAAAAGAGGCATAATATGTCCCCTTTAATGTATACTATTAAAATTTTTCAGCTTGTCACTAGGACAGGACACTAAAATCTACACCCGCTGCACCCGCTCGATGGGTGATACCTTATAAATGTGTTTCTGATGATGTCAAACGGTACAGCAGGAGTACCTTTGAGGGTTCTGCCCCAATGACAAGCTTTTGACCCAGCATATCCATTGAATGTTCTTATGTCTCCAAGTTTTGCACATCACTGCTTTGCTGCTGCAAATAAAACAGCATGCAACCATGGATAAAGACGGAGAACTCCAGAGTGAACTGAAGCTTCCCTTGGGTAAATCATCTCCATTAGTCTGGTGGGAGAGCAGTATCTCACACTCGGAGTAGAGTAATACCCAGCATGCTTCACTCTGACTCTAATCAGCAGGATCTCTAAGGCCTCTAGCCCTGCTGCAGTCCCATCTATTCCCTGTTATCAAGTTACATCAAATTATGCGTATGAAATATTAAGTGCTGCTGGACACCACTGTTCCAGAATGCAAAGAGACGAATTACTGATATCCAAAGAGCACAAAGTGGTCAAAAAGTTGTAGGAATGTCACTACATTTGATATAAAGAGAATTGCTCAAGTACATTTTCCAGCACAACATTTACGGGGGTCTGAATACTTTCCGTAACCACTGTATATATATATCATTTGAAAAATCATTTATATATATATATATATATATATATATATATATATATATATATATATATATATATATATATATATACAAATTATTTTTTCAAAATTTTGCTGTGAAAAAAAAGGGTACATTTGATTAAAGGAAAATGCATAACTTCTTTCCAAGAACTTTTCACAAAAAAAAGAAGATGAGGTTTGAAATGAATAGACATAGGCCTGGTTTCACAGAACGGGTTTAGATTAAACCAGGATTAAGCCTTACTTCAGTTAGGACATTTAGGTAGCTTTTATAAATGTGTCTTAGTACAAACAATACTGGTGTGCATCTTGAGACAAAACAATGGCACTGACTTATTTTAAGATATGCCAGTGCAAGTTGCTTTTAGTTAAAACTGCTCAAACATGCATTTTAGTCTGGGACTACTTTAAGCCTTGTCCGATAAACCGGGGGACAATGTTCAAAACAAAACTTGGTAATGGGACATGTTTATAGTTACTGTGACTTTATAAATCCACTAAAAGTCTCTCTGAACTAAAATGTAAAAGACAAGTGGAGTTAGTAAAGACTAATGGTTGACTGACAGTGTTATGAGGCTCTTGGGCCTTTGGGAGGCACTGTTAGACTAAACTTCTCTGTTTAATCTAATGACAGTCTGTTGGAAATCAAAGATTGTTACAAAGGGTGATTCACTACAACAAAGACAAAACAACTGAAAAACTTATTTGAAACGCTCCATACTGCCTTCTCAGTTTATCATAGTTTCCATTATAAAAGCCTCAACAATGCAACAATGCTAATGGCATGTCTTATCGCAGATGCTCTGGTTGTAGGACGTTGTATATATTAATATGTATATATTTATGCACTAACATACACATTCTGATTGTGTTTGCTGATTTAACATGGATTAAACAGATGGCACTTTTAAGTCTCAAACCTTTAGAACTGAAAGCCAAGAATCAAGTTTCTGACACAAAATCATTTCCAGCCCAGATGTGCTGCAGCAGAGCAGCCACAGAGCATCCGCAGAACACCTGACTGACAAGCCATATGCCTGAATCACTGAAACTTCCACCCACCTATACAGACATCTGAGGAGCAGAACTTGTATATATGCATTCTGTAGAGTCTGCATTCACTCTACTCACATTCACAAGCAAAATGGATATGTGGATTTCTTCATACTGTCTGAGCTTTGAGATTAAAGGCTCGCAAATACTTGTCCTCGTTTGACCACATGGAAGAGGGGGATGCATATGTTAGAGCCCAGCGGTGTTCGGGAAGATACTTTCAAACTACAAGACAAATTTACTTTCTTAATGCTGTCTTGGAAGCTTTATCAAAATATAATTAACTTGCTCAGCCTCTGAAACGATGATCCAATGATTATGATCCAATCAGAAATATGGGTTACACTTTATTTTAAAGTGTTATTATTACAGTGTTATTATATATTTAAAGGGGTGGGGGGTATAATGCTATTTCATGCATTCTGACTTATTTACACTGTTAAAGAGTTGGATTTTAATGCTGAACATGGCCAAAATTAAAATAATAATAATAACTGGACGTATGACAGAGTGTTTCTGTGCCAAAATACACTCCTTCAGGATTTGAATACGTTTCGGAACGTTATTTTCTAGAAAGGCCCTGAATGAGGTCATTAAGGGCGGAATTCCTTGAATGGGCATTTCTCCCGGATAAACGCATGAATGAGAGCAAGAGCGCAGACGTCAACCGGAGTGAGAGCAAGAGCGCAGACGTCAACCGGAGTGAGAGCAAGAGCGCAGACGTCCACCAGAGTGAGAGCAAGAGCGCAGACGTCCACCAGAGTGAGATCAAGAGCGCAGACGTCAACCGGAGTGAGAGCAAGAGCGCAGACGTCAACCGGAGGAGAGCAAGAGCGCGAGCGTCCACCAGAGTGAGATCAAGAGCACAGGCGTCAACCGGAGTGAAAGCAAGAGCGCAGATGTCCACCAGAGTGAGAGCAAGAGCGCAGACGTCCACCAGAGTGAGATCAAGAGCGCAGGCGTCAACCGGAGTGAGAGCAAGAGCGCAGATGTCAACCGGAGTGAGAGCAAGAGCGCGAGACGTCCACCAGAGTGAGATCAAGAGCGCGACGTCAACCGGAGTGAGAGCAAGAGCGCAGATGTCAACCGGAGTGAGAGCAAGAGCGCAGACGTCCACCAGAGTGAGATCAAGAGCGCAGACGTCAACCGGAGTGAGAGCAAGAGCGCAGACGCCAACGGAGTGAGAGCAAGAGCGCAGACGTCAACCGGAGTGAGAGCAAGAGCGCAGACGTCAACCAGAGTGAGATCAAGAGCGCAGACGCCAACCGGAGTGAAAGCAAGAGCGCAGATGTCAACCGGAGTGAGAGCAAGAGTGCAGACATCAACCAGAGTGAGATCAAGAGCGCAGATGTCAACCGGAGTGAAAGCAAGAGCGCAGGCGTCAACCGGAGTGAGAGCAAGAGCGCAGACGTCACCAGAGTGAGAGCAAGAGCGCAGACCTCAACCGGAGTGAGAGCAAGAGCGCAGATGTCCACCAGAGTGAGAGCAAGAGCGTAGACGTCCACCAGAGTGAGATCAAGAGCGCAGGCGCCAACCGGAGTGAGAGCAAGAGCGCAGATGTCAACCGGAGTGAGAGCAAGAGCGCAGGCGTCCACCAGAGTGAGATCAAGAGCGCAGACGTCAACCGGAGTGAGAGCAAGAGCGCAGGACGTCAACGGGAGTGAGAGCAAGAGCGCAGACGTCAACCGGAGTGAGAGCAAGAGCGCAGACGTCAACCGGAGTGAGAGCAAGAGCGCGAGACGTCAACCGGAGTGAGAGCAAGAGCGCAGGACGTCAACCGGAGTGAGAGCAAGAGCGCAGATGTCAACCGGAGTGAGAGCAAGAGCGCAGACGTCACCAGAGTGAGAGCAAGAGCGCAGATGTCAACCGGAGTGAGCAAGAGTGCAGACGTCAACCGGAGTGAGAGCAAGAGCGCAGATGTCAACCGGAGTGAGAGCAAGAGCGCAGGCGTCAACCAGAGTGAGCAAGAGCGCAGGCGTCAACCGGAGTGAGAGCAAGAGCGCAGACTCAACGGAGTGAGCAAGAGCGCAGACATCAACCGGAGTGAGAGCAAGAGCGTAGGCGTCACCGGAGTGAGAGCAAGAGCGCAGACGTCAACCGGAGGAGAGCAAGAGCGCAGACGTCACCAGAGTGAGAGCAAGAGCGCAGCGTCAACCGGAGTGAGAGCAAGAGCGCAGACGCCAACCGAGTGAGAGCAAGAGCGCAGATGTCAACCGGAGTGAGAGCAAGAGCGCAGACGTCAACCGGAGTGAGAGCAAGAGCGCAGACCTCAACCGGAGTGAGAGCAAGAGCGCAGCGTCAACCGGAGTGAGAGCAAGAGCGCAGACGTCAACCGGAGGGAGCAAGGCGCAGATGTCACCAGAGTGAGAGCAAGAGCGCAGGCGTCCACCAGAGTGAGATCAAGAGCGCAGACGTCAACCGGAGTGAGAGCAAGAGCGCAGATGTCAACCGGAGTGAGAGCAAGAGCGCGAGACGTCCACCAGAGTGAGATCAAGAGCGCAGACGTCAACCGGAGTGAGAGCAAGAGCGCAGACGTCAGCGGAGTGAGAGCAAGAGCGCAGACGTCAACCGGAGTGAGAGCAAGAGCGCAGACGTCAACCGGAGTGAGAGCAAGAGCGCAGACGTCAACCGGAGTGAGAGCAAGAGCGCAGACGCCAACCGGAGTGAGAGCAAGAGCGCAGACGTCAACCGAGTGAGAGCAAGAGCGCAGACGTCAACCGGAGTGAGAGCAAGAGCGCAGATGTCAACCGGAGTGAGAGCAAGAGTGCAGACATCAACCGGAGTGAGAGCAAGAGCGCAGATGTCAACCGGAGTGAGAGCAAGAGCGCAGACGTCAACCGGAGTGAGAGCAAGAGCGCAGACGTCAACCGAGGAGAGCAAGAGCGCAGACGTCAACCGGAGTGAGAGCAAGAGCGCAGACGTCAACCGGAGTGAGCAAGAGCGCAGACGTCAACCGGAGTGAGAGCAAGAGCGCAGACGCCAACCGAGTGAGAGCAAGAGCGCAGGCGTCAACCGGAGTGAGAGCAAGAGCGCAGACGTCCAACCGGAGTGAGAGCAAGAGCGCAGATGCCACCGGAGTGAGAGCAAGAGCGCAGACGCCAACCGGAGTGAGAGCAAGAGCGCAGGCGTCACCGGGTGAGAGCAAGAGCGCAGACGCCAACCGGAGTGAGAGCAAGAGCGCAGACGCCCACCGGAGTGAGAGCAAGAGAGCAGACGTCAACCGAGTGAGAGCAAGAGCGCAGACGTCAACCGAGTGAGAGCAAGAGAGCAGACGCCAACCGGAGTGAGAGCAAGAGCGCAGGACGCCAACCGAGTGAGAGCAAGAGCGCAGCGTCAACCGGAGTGAGCAAGAGCGCAGACGCCAACCGGAGTGAGCAAGAGCGCAGACGCCAACCGGAGTGAGAGCAAGAGCGCAGACGCCAACTGGAGTGAGAGCAAGAGCGAGACGCCAACCAAGACGGTAACCAGCAGAAGCGGGTCATTTGTTTTTTGGTTTAACAAAATCAACAATGTCACTAAAGTTTGTTTTGCACAAAATCAAAGATCTTGCCTGTGAAGTGTGTGTGTGTGTGTGTGTGTGTGTGCTGTGTGTTGTGTGTGTGTGTGTTCAGCACAAAATCAACAATGTCACTAAAGAAGTTTGTTTTTGGTTGTGAGGAAAGATCTTGCCTGTGTGTGTGGGTGTTTTTGGAAATAATCGGTTCAGCGTATCTGTCTTTTATAAATATGATAAACTAAAGATTCTTCTGAGATATGAAGGATGCAATACTACTCTATAGGACCTCAAGATTAACATGAGACTGGCAGAAACCGTTTAAATACAGAGTTATATTAATTAACAACATGTACTTACTGTGGGGTTAGGGTTTGGTTGAGGGTTAGTTGCGTGTAAATATGCATCATTTACTGTTAGTACATGTAATATACAGTATGTAACAAGGACACTGTTAAATAAAGTGTTACCGAAATATGTCACATCATAAAATAAAACCAGTGATGTCATTTTATGATGACTTTGAACTACATGCTTTTAGTAAATACTACTAGTTTATTGTATAGTAAACAACACCAAATCTATTTTATGTATATAAATCACATGATGATCAAATGATACAGATGATTTTTGCAATCAGAGCTAAATTTAGATGAACATTTTTTAAACGTATCCACGTGTCTGAACACCACATCAATAAATAAATGTCCCCACAAGGACCAGGATTTGGACAAGGAAAAGCACCAGTTGGACAATACAAGGATAGACATGAAACTGCACTTTTGATTCTTTCAAATTAACAATATGAAATTGCATAAATGTGACCCTTGACCACAAAACCAGTCATACAGGTATTTTTTTTAGATTTATACATAATCTGAAAGCTGAAATAAGCTTTCCATTGGTGTATGGTTGGTTAGGATAGGACAATATTTGGTAGAGATACAACTATTGAAATTTTGTAATTTGAGGGTGCAAAAAATATATAAATATTAGAGAAAATCCTTATCAATGCAAATTACTACTAATAATACATTTTTGATATATTTACATTAGGAAATTTACAAAATATCTTCATGGAGCATGATCTTTACTTAATATCCTAATAATTTTTGGCATAAAAGAAAAATCGATAATTGTGACCCATACAATGTATGGATCATACATTGCCCATACATTGCAAGGGCTATGTATGTATGGGCTATTGCCACAAATATCCCCGTGCGACTTATGACTGGTCTGACTGAACTAACATTACATTTTGATGTTAAATTCCCTATTGTTTTATATAGAATTGTTCTAGTCTATACAGTATTTAATACAATTACATCAGAAATAACTGCATTTAAATTACAGAAAAATTTAAAGTAATCCCTTAAGTAATTAAATTACAGATTACTTAGTATTTCATTACACCCAACAATGGTGAGGACCAGTAAAATGTTGTCACTTGTCATTATATTTATTTTAAGTATATTTATAAGTAAGGACATTTGGTATAGCCAAGTATAGCCAAACCTGTACACACACACACGCACGCACGCGCACGCACACACACACACGCACGCACACACACACACACACACACACACACACACACACACACACACACACACACACACACACACACACACACACACACACACACACACACACACACACACTCCATAGGCGTAATGGTTTTTATACCGTATAAACTATATATTCTATCCCCCTACACTGCCCCTGCCCCTAAACCTACCCATCACAGGAGACATGCTGCATTTTTACTTTTACAAAAAGTATGACTTAGTGTGATTTATGACATATTTTCCTCATGGGGACCAAAAAATGTCCCCACAAGGACAAGGATTTTGGATATTGCCATCTTTGTGGGGACATTTCCCCATAACGTAGGGATTACCAGTCCACACACACACACACACACACACACACACACACACACACACACACACACACACACACACACACACACACACACACACACTCACACTCACACACTCACACACACACTCACACACACACTAAGAGAATCAAACTTCACTTTTTCATTCAGTACATGTACATAAACCTTCTGTATTCACTAAATTTAAATGCCCTCCCAATGCATCATATAAGAGAAAGTGAGATAACATTTTTGGAAAGCATGTTTACTATCTCGCTCAGCTGTACAGCAGTATATGCAATAAAATGACAGCATTTTGGCATTCTGCAACGTTTTGTGTCATATTATTCCATCTTTATTCCAAATGCACTTACTGTTTCCAAGAGAGAAAGCAACATTAGGTCATGCCATCAGCCAAGGGACACTGGAGGGCGAGGCCCAGCTGGGAATTAGGTGTTGCGTTGAGAACACATTTTAAGGGCAGGACAGGACGTCTCGAGGGACAATACCGTCTTTGAGTGAGAAATGACACGCTTCAGTGTTCTTAGAGAGGAGAGAGTGGGAGTGAAGAGAAAGTTAAGGATGAGAGGCTTGAATGGAGCGGAATGCGGATGCAGCGCCTTTAATAATGCATCTGCTGCTCTTCTGCTCTCGTTCCCCCGGAATCATCTCTGCTTCAACATCCTTCACCTCGTTTCTGTGCATGTGTGGTCCCCCGCTAGTCTGAACCTCATCGGAAATGCAACAGCATTTTAGCAACACATGGCCAACGCACTTTAAAGGGTTAGTTCACCCCCACCCCTCAAAAAAGAAATGAGGATTCGGTCATCATTTACTCAACCTCATTTCGTTCCATGCTCGTTTTCTTTCTTCCGTGGAACATTTTTTGGAGCTTGACAGCCACCATTATGGAAAAGAGAATGTTTTGCAATAGATCTTCACTGAGTTCCACGGAAGAAAGAAATGACAACATTTTGGGGTGAACCCCTCCTTTAATATACAAAATAGACGACAATCGTGCGACTGTGCACATGGAACAAAATCAAATGTTGATAACCAAGACAGACTGTTCCAGTCAAACACCACGGGAGGCAGATGAGCCTTTGTTGAGCCACTTAAGAAAGATGATTTGATCTTCTTAGCTTATCGTTCTATTAGACGAGCACCATTAGCGATCTGCGGGGGATTCCTGTGCCCCCTGCCACACGCTTCGAGATCTGCTTCAGTCAGTCAGTCTGTTGGAATCCTGTCGCTCTTAATCAAACCAATTACAACACACTAGGTGTCAAATACCACATCTCCTTAGGACGGGGACGTTACGCACAAAGACGGCTGATTTATGAGCGCTCTTTAAGCTGATTTAAGAACTCTTCGTCTAAAGCAATACCTCATATGTCAACACAGGTGTTGAGTTACACAAACTGTGGCGGTAAACACAGACTCTAGAGGAAGTTTCCGTTTTCCTTCAGTAATAAGTGTTCGGTGCATCTGGGTCAATGCATTACATCACATCTGCCCATCTTTCCATCAAACAGGTGATTTCACCTAAACGTGAACGGCAGAAAATCTCTCTTTTTTTTCATAGATCACCACACCAGGCCACGATAATATTCTCTGAACAATCGCACTGCATCCGTAAGGATGAACAGAAGAACGTTAGTTCAGAATGAACCTTTCAGCCTTCAAGAACTAAGCCACATGTGTGTGTTATTTTCTGTTATGGCTCACAAAGAAAGAATTAAAAGGATTCAAAGACACATTCATCCTAAAATCCAGTGAAAGAGTCAGGTAAAGGCGAAAGGGAAGAGAGTTTATTAAAGGGTAACTTAACCCTAGAACAACTTTTTTTAGTTGATGATCTGCAAGACTGGGGCTTTATTAGTACTGTTCCTTGATTCGAGTAAAAGTTTTGACATTTGGGTATAAAGTGTTCTAATTCTACAATATATGGTGTAAAAACGCCTGAGTGCTGCCCTCTTAAGGTTGAACGGTGGCTACTGCAGTTTAATTTTCCTATTGGACGTATGATGGTTCTTCTAACGGTTCACTACCACCCCCCTAGCGTGAGCTCACCACGCCCTAAGAAATGTTTTCTCGTGATCACATGATGAGAATGCCTTCACTCCAGTATGAACTGTCATGTTACATGAAGTAGAAACATTATGAATGAAACTTACAGATTCAGATCAGATTCAGATTTACTTTATTTGGCACACAACCAGATACACAAGTGCAACAGTAGGTGCAATGCTTTCTTAGGTGCTATTCCAAGCAACATAGTAACATGACACAAGACATATGACAACAAAAACACAACTGTATACACAAGTGCAACAGTAGGTATTCTTACTCCGTTCCAACAGCAAAGTGACAAGACATGGGACATACGATGACCAAGACAACATAATCAGCTAAGGGGTTCACACCAAGGCAGCCTTCAATTGCGGCGCCATCTTTGAACCAGAATATAGAAAGCAGATTCACAAGCATACATATGCAACAAAACATAACATAGCATGAAACAGTACACGTGGTCACGTGCTGGGATTTTGTGTGGGAGTATGAAGGCAAAAGAGAGAGAGATTGTGAGAGGCAGACGGATGGAGGGGGGCTGGGATGGGGAGGGTTATGTATGGTGTGAATAAGAGTCAGTGATGTGTGGTGTGAGAATGTCAGCCAAAACTTCAGATGTTTTCAGAGTTCAGTTCAATGGCTTGTCCTTGAAGAGAGATAAGGCAGTGCACAGGAGTGATAGCAAGAAACCGTCTGACAGGCTGACCTCCCAACCGAGAGAGCTAGGAGAAGGGGAGAAGTTACTTTTAATTTGTATTAATCCATTTTTCTGATCTTGTAATTTGTCCGGATCATAATTAATCAAACCATTCTGATCCTCAGCGTTCCTGGCGAACCGGTTCATGCAGTGACTTAGACATTTCATCCAGCTTCGCAGTCAGACCGGTCAGAGTCCGTAAAAGTTCACCAGCCTGACCCCCGATGGAGCCCACTCTTGCCTGCGCATCCGCAGTCCTGACTGAGATGTTACGGTTCAGTTCATCAATCATTATCACTCTCTGATCTAATACCTTCAGTCGGTCACACATCCCGAAGTGCCCGTTAATTTCCGCAGACAGCGGCTGGGTGAATTTACTGGCAGCTGTCTTACCAATCTTCCGATAGGTCAGGGCAATCCCAAGGCCGAGGAATAGGGACCCCACTATCACAATTCCAATTATGAATAAATCACGTCCTCCACGGACAGAGCCTCTAGACACACGGTTTGCCAGGTGTTCCAGGCGTCCATCGTGCAGCGAAGGTCCCGTCCGGGCAGGTGGGTTCTCCCGAGCACCCTTTCTTAGTGAAAAATCTTGTCAATCGCTGAGGACCAGTTAATCAATTCCATTTCAGTATTCTCAGGAGCCCAGCCAAGCAGGAGTTTGGAAAAAAAAAAGACCAAAGGACAAAGCGCAAGAGCAAGAGCGGGAGCAGAGAGAAAACACGTCTGCCCTCTATGAGTACAGGAAGTTCTAGAAGTTCTTACTTGACACTTGCTATCAACATTATAATGAAGAAAATACGGTTAAATCATGCAGTTGTCTGTATCAGGCTTTTCTTTGCAAAATTTTTTGATGCCCGGTATGTGTACAGATACTTTTCATACACGCTTTCAAACCCTGACATGCAAGTGGTTGCCATGGTTACGAACAACAATATCGTAACGTGCTATAAGAGGCTATTAGGTTTGAACTTATAGGTCCTGTGCTGCCTATTGATTCAGTTCATTTGAATAAAATTACATTGCATGTATCTGATCTTTTTTTAGTGGCATTCAGTATAAGGATTTGACTGTTTCTAGATAAGGTCTGTGGTCTCATTCTCTCTTGCGCTGCTGCTAGCGATTCGTCAGTATCGGGAGTTAAGACCGCAGTTTGAGCCATCGGCTGGAATTGATAAGGCTATTGACAACTTCTACAGACAATTCACCATCCTCCACTTCAGGTGAAGGTGGGGGAGAAAAATCCTACAAAAGACCGATCTGTTGCAAAACTTCTGCCGTCACTCCAGTCTTTCTTCATCTTTGCGAGTCTGACAGCTGTCAATCAATCCATCACTGCGGGTCTCAGGTGCACGCCCCCCGCTCAGCCCCGCCCTCGGCTCGTCCCCTCTGTCTCCGATGGGCTCTGCCCAGTTTTCCAGCAGTTTTCAAATATTGCAGTGGGTGGAGTTAGGCTGTGAACAGGGGTTTAGTTACCCTTTAAAGGAATGTGAGTATGTACACACAAGCTATGCTCAGTCACTCTGAGTGTGTGCAATTTGACTCGCATGCAAACTACCAGACAAAAAAACAAAAACAGGTTTAAGCTAGTTTATGATGGAGTGAGCTTTAGGAAAAGCTCATTTAATGTTCAAATGGGTAGTTGAAAAGGTTGGCATGGCGTTTTATGCCCTTTGTAATGCCCTAAAATATACATTTTCTATATATTATCATTTTCAATATATTGCATATTCAATATTTCAACAGAACCTATAATATACATTTTCCATTATATATTCATTTAAAATAACTAAAATGTTGAAATTATGTTTTGAAAGATTATTGATATTATTATTTTTTATAATAATAATAATCCATGAATATAATTTATAATAATGTGATGTTGACATTTTTTAAGATTTAATAATTATTATTACAATAACAATAATAATGTTATTATCATTATTATTTTTTTTATCAAGTTGGAGTTTCAAAATAACAGTTGTAATCGAAATGATTCAAATCAGGTTTATTGGCAACATTTACAGACTTCAACTGTTTGCAACTGAACAAATCAAATCAAAATTATTGAAATGGCTCAACACAACAAATTGAGTTTCAAGTGGTTTGCAACTTTTGCAACTTTTTATGACTTCTGCAGTCTCAAAATGATTCAACCCCATTAATAGAATCTCTCAACAGCACAAATCTGCAAATCTGTTGCAGCTATTCAAGGGCTTCATTACTTGCACCAGGTGTGCTTGAGCTAAAACACATGGGCTGTGTCCGGAATTGCCCCCTAGAGCCATAAAAAGGCACTATTTGAGAGGACAGCCATTTTGTAGTGGTGTCCGAAACCAGTGGTGACGGGGCAGAAAAAGGAAGCGGCTGCAACCAGATTTCTGGGAAGGGGAGTTCAGAAAAACCCTTGAGTGACTGCAAAAGACCTGCAGCAAGACTTGGTGGGATCAGGCACTGAGGTTTCAGCTTGCACAGTAAGGTGCGTACTAAACGCATGTGGTTTCCTTGCCAAGAAAAGCCAGCTCCAATTTGCTCAAAATCATATAAATAAGCCACAGAAATTTTGGGATTCTGTTCTGTGGATCAGCTAAAGAAGAATGAAGCAATGCTGAAAAGAACACTCTACTTAAGCATGGTGGTGGCTCGTGATGCTCTGGGGCTGCTTTGCATCCTCTGGCATTGGAAACCATAGCTTATTTAACTTAGATCACTCACAACCCGCGAAAGGTTCAAACAGCTGATGACATCAGCACCAACACATCGCTGGGCATATACATCAAAATTTGATTGGCTGATGACACACATCAGTCAATGTTATGATCAAATGGAAAATGGCAGCTTCAACTGAAGGCTAGCTATACTACTAGTGCTGGTCCACGTTTAGGTGATGACATTTGGAAAATACAGCTCAGCCTCACAAAAAATAACCACAATCTTTCTGGAAATATAATTGTAACGTACTGAAATTGACATTAATTGAATTTAGACACGTTTAGAGACACATTCATTTAATTTAATTATAAAAAAATATATGTATTTGATTTTGACAGAGACAGCAGAGAAGACCATGATGGCCCTGACAGCCCACCACAGTATATTTTAGATTCAGTGACTGGTCAACATTTATTTGATATTTTATTGTTGCTGACATTTAAAAAAAAAACATTTGCAATTCACCTAAACATTAATATGAGGTTTCATTAATGTAAATGTAATAATTATACAAGAATTGATACAAAAGAATGATCCAGAAATTTTAAAATCGTATCATGTCAACTACCCAAATACACCTAAAATTGATATTCTCTACAGACTACAGTTATGTTCATAAATTCCATACTAGATTTACATTAAGTCTACTATGAATCTGTGTGCATGAAGTATGCAACTTTGCAGTATAAAACCAGAAAACACCTTAAGGAATACTATTACCACAATGCAATGTCCTCAATATACAGGTGCTGGTCATATAATTAGAATATCATCAAAAAGTTGATTTATTTCACTAGTTCCATTCAAAAAGTGAAACTTGTATATTATAGTCATTCATTATACACAGACTGATATATTTCAAATGTTTATTTCTTTCAATTTTGATGATTATAACTGACAAAGGAAACTAAGGAAAATCCCAAATTAAGTATCTTAGAAAATTAGAATATATTGAAAAGGTTCAATATTGAAGACACCTGGTGCCACACACTAATCAGCAAATTAACTCAAAACACATGCAAAGTCCTTTAAATGGTCTCTCAGTCTAGTTCTGTAGGCTACACAATCATGGGAAGACTGCTGACTTGACAGTTGTCCAAAAGACGACCATTGACACCTTGCACAAGGAGGGCAAGACACAAAAGGTCATTGCAAAAAAAAAATGGCTGTTCACAGAGCTCTGTGTCCAAGCACATTAATAGAGAGGCGAAGGGAAGGAAAAGATGTGGTAGAAAAAAGTGTACACGCAATAGGGATAACCGCACCCTGGAGACGATTGTGAAACAAAACCCATTCAAAAATGTGGGGGAGATTCACAAAGAGTGGACTGCAGCTGAGTCAGTGCTTCAAGAACCACTACGCACAGCGTATGCAAGACATGGGTTTCAACTGTCACATTCCTTGTGTCAAGCCACTCTTGAACAACAGACAGTGTCATAAGCGTCTCGCCTGGGCTAAAGACAAAAAGGACTGGACTGGACTGTTGCTGAGTGGTCCAAAGTTATTTTTTCTGATGAGAGGAAGATGCGATATGCCAGACCCAACAATGCAGAAGAGCTGAAGGCCACTATCAGAGCAACCTGGGCTCTCATAACACCTGAGCAGTGCCACAGACTGGTCGACTCCATGCCACGCCGCATTGCTGCAGTAATTCAGGCAAAAGGAGCCCCAACTAAGTATCGAGTGCTGTACATGCTCATACTTTTCATGTTCATACTTTTCAGTTGGCCAAGATTTCTAAAAATCCTTTCTTTGTATTGGTCTTAAGTAATATTATGATGAGATAATGAATTTGGGATTTTCCTTAGTTGTCAGTAATAATCATCAAAATTAAAAGAAATAAACATTTGAAATATATCAGTCTGTGTGCAATGGATGAATATACTATACAAGTTTCACTTTTTGAATGGAACTAGAGAAATAAATAAACTTTTTGATGATATTCTAATTATATGACCAGCACCTGTATAACATACATTGCTGCACAGTATGCATTGGGGCTGGGTTAAAAATATTGATTTCCTGATTTTAATTGATTCTAATTTGAATCGATTTACCTCAGAATAGCCATTAAATGTCCATAAAAACCTGATACCTGATATCCAAATGAATAGCATTAAATTAAATTAAATCGAAATTGGAAACATAAAATTTAAACACCCAACCCTAGTATGAAATAATAATAATATAGAAAATAAATTATATATAATTATGTGTTTTATTATTATTAAATTAAATAATTGCCTGTGAAGTTTTAGATCAAAATTCCTAACAGATCATTTAATATACCATGTTGAAAATGCAAATTTTGGTATATATATATATATTATATATATATATATAATTAAATTAATAATAATAAATATAGAAATGTATTAATAAATGAAACATATTATATATATATATATATATATATATATATATATATATATAATTAATAATTAGAAGAACTATATATAACCCATATTATTAAATGAATAAAAATAAAATATAGAATATATTAATAAATAATATTATTTATTTTATTATTAATAATTAAAATACATAGCATCACACATAAATTATGTAATAGTCGTTAAACTATTTCTCTTGCATATGTTATTTTGATTAAACTGTCAAATGCTCACAAGGTAATGTCAGAAACACACAAAGTTCAGATGAAAACAGTTGGTTGTGTCTGTGCACGTATGTAGTTACAGAAATATTGTGTGTATATTAGTGAAAGCGGTTTAATACAGTATGTATTGCTCTATCTGCTGTTAATATGAACCGAACAACAGAATATCACTCACTGCTCTTGACTGACTGAACTTTAGTAGCTTTAATAAGAACATATTTCTTATGCTGCTGTTAATGCTCTGGTGAGGAGATAAACATGGCCGATTGTGTACAGCTCTCTGAGGGAGGGATCTGCGCTAGTATGTCAGTGTCCATCAACACTCGCGGGCTGAGCCTTTGCAGTGTGATGTCACACTGCAGGAATCTGCAAACAGCTTGTGCTGAGACAGTGCTTATGATTTATGGGGATTAAAAAAAAATGAGTGGGTGGATTTTTACCATTATAGGGTGGTTGTGTACACACACTGCCAACGCACATTTATGTTCAAACACCTTATAAAAGTGAATTTTACATAATAGGTGCCCTTTAAGTCTGCTGGGATCATAGCTCTCCATGGCTATGCAGCATAAGCATCTATGCGTATGTGTGTGTACCTGAAAGAAGCCTGGAGGAACGGGGCCGACTGGCATACCCTCTCCTGGGGCCATGTTTCCAAGGACAGGGCTCGGAGCTGCCGCTGCACTCTGCAATCACAAATACACACACAATTCCAGTTAAACAGTACATCCAACGCACACACATAAATCTAGCAGCGCTTACTCAAACACTGCACCGTGATGGTCATTCACCACTCAAGGACAAACACACACAGCCATAAACAAACACTCCCTGGAAGCCAAAATCTACATCTCTTAGACAGACACATGGATACTGTCAACAGCTGCTAACCACCAGAAGAACTGTCTTTCTGTCTGAAAACGCATTCATCTGCCTCCTAAAAATAAAAGCAAGCAGGCAAGGATGGTAGAGGTCAGATGGCAGGCCAAGAAGACATGAAATGAGACAGGATTACTCTGTCTGAGGATGCAGAGAGCTGCGGGCGGCCCCAGACCCCATGCAGGGAGCTAATGAGGAAGCCGTTCAGGTTCCTGTGCAAGACTCCGTTAACCACACAGTCAGCGCTAGAACAGAACAGGCAGAGGTGGATGGATGACGGGTCGTCCCTCTGGTCATGTCCAAACTCAAAGGGTGCATCCAAATTCATTCCTCCCATTTTTAAATAAATGTTATTAGTTTTAACATTTTTGCTCCTTCTTATTATTATTATAATAAAAATATTACCATTAATAAAATATGTAAACAAATATGTATATAATAATGAATGAATGAATATATATATATATATATATATATATATATATATATATATATATATATATATATAAAATGATAATACTAATAATATAATATTTATAATATAATAATAATATAGAAAATAAATTATATATAATTATTTGTTTTATTATTATTAAATTAAATAACAAGAAATAGTATCATTAATAAAATATGTAAACAAATAAGTATATATAATAGTAATTCATAAATAATTATAAATATATACAACAAATATTAATTAAATGAATAATTATATAATTATATAATTATTATTAATAAATTAAATGTAATAACAATAAATATTATCATGAATATATTATATAATTATATAATTAATAATATAGAAGAACTATATATAACCCATATTATTAAATGAATAAAAATAAATATAGAAATATATTAATAAATAATATATTTATTTTATCATTAATAATTAAATGTAATAGCAATACATATCATCATTAATAAATTATGTAAACGAATATGTATATATTATATATATATATATATAAAAATATATATAACCCATATTAATGAAATTAATAATAATAAATATAGAAATATATTAATAAATAAAATATTTATTATTTATTTATTATTAATAATTAAATGTAATAACAATAATGTGTGTTTTAACAATAATGCAATTTATAAATATCTATCTAGATTAAAAATATATATATATATATATTTTATATATCAAAAGTGCTGTACAAGAAATATAAAACAAATTTACTAAAAATAGTTTTCATATTATTATGTGAATATTATGTATTTATATATTTACTTAAAACGTATAAATATGTTAAATGTGATAAACATGTCTGTTAAAATACCCTCATGTATGAGTTGAACATAGTGATGAACAGCTGTATTTTACTAAATATTTTGCTACAAAACAGAGGAACGATTATTTTTTTGTGTTCATCACAACACAATGTGGCGTGAAAAGTTTTGTCACGCTCCACTTCTTCTCATCGGAAAAAGTAGTTACTGGAAAATCTGCATTGTTTTGAAAACACTCGAGCCGCAGTCACACTACTGAAAAATGTAGTTAAGTTAGTAGCCTCACTGCTTTTAGTTACAGTTAACACTGTACACAAAAACCTTTGTTTTGACATCTGACAACAGCCGTCAAGTGGCAAACGACTGGGATTGAATGTTTTATCTAGCACAAGGGGGCTTGTGAGTGCCACAGCTCCGGGCAGGATTGGCACACTGGCACGGCGACAGAGCCAAGACGGGATGTGCTGCAATGACTTGAGATTGTGTGTGCGGAGCATTACTGACATACAGTCAGAGAGAAAGAGAGAGAGAGAGAGAGAGAGAGACACACTTAGACACAACAGTCTGATTACCCCTGGCACACAGGGAAATGAGCAGGGGAAATGCACTCACATCCGCCCAGTAATAACAAAGAAGTTGCTGGCAAATTGAAGGTGGAGATATATATGACTCAGAAGGAGTGTTTTCTAATGCTGGACAGCTATACAATGAAAATAGCTACAGCACTTTCGACAACAGTTCAACAAGAGGTAATAAAAATCACTACTGGCGCAAACATCCGTGCTGTTTTATCGACACTGAAGCCATCTTTTGTCACAGCACATTCGTGGTAAATAAGATCCCGCTGCGAGGGGCTGAATATTGTGTTTTCTTGCAGTAATGCTAAAGTCTCATCTCCTGATAGTAGCGGCACAATAATGAGCCTAATGCCCTCCGTGCTGAGCAAGCACTCTATCAAAACTACCAACAAAGATAAACTAACGTCCCTCGGCTCTTCACGGGTCCACAGTCAGTCATAAAACCCTCGCCGCCGAGGGCACGGCAATAAAATCTGGCCTCTGATTAGAGTAACTTTCATTTAGCGTGCATCCCATTCAGGGGAAACTAAAATGGCACTAATGTAATAAGAAAAGATGTCTGACTGTCTTAAAATCTAAGTGATAAAAGCGATAACAGTGACACACTGAAGCTAATACGTTTAAGTGTTTGGCTGAGGAGAATTTGTGGCCGGTGTTTTTAATACTATTGACTAAAGAATACTGTGTACAAAATATGCCAAAAATTATTTCTAATGAATCAGTTATATTAAATATATAGATTAATTGACTCTCTTGCACAATTTAAGGTATAGTTAACCCCAAAATGTACTCTTCGTCGCTTGTTTGAATTTCAGTTTTGCAGGATGTCCTAGATGGGGCGGACACTATCAACATGATAACACTATATATTCAAAATATAAATTGAAATGAATTTATTACAATAATAAAATATAGATTTTTTTGTATGTTATACTAAAAATATAATATATACACTATATTGCCAAAAGTATTGGGACACCTCCAAATCATTGAATTCAGGTGTTCCAATCACTTCCATGGCCACAGGTGTATAAAATCAAGCACCTAGGCATGCAGACGCTTCTACAAACATTTGTGAAAGAATGGGTCGCTCTCAGGAGCTCAGTGAATTCAAGCGTGGTACCGTGATAGGTTGCCACCTGTCCAATAAGTCCATTCGTGAAATTTCCTCACTACTAAATATTTCACAGTCAACTGTTAGTGGTATTATAACAAAGTGGAAGCAATTGGGAACAACAGCAACTCAGCCATTAAGTGGTAGGCCACGTAAAATCACAGAGCGGGGTCAGCGCATGCTGAGGTGCACAGTGAGCAGAAGTCACCAACTTTCTGCAGAGTCAATAGCTACACACCTTCAAACTTCATGTGACCTTCAGATTAGCTCAAGAACAGTGTGTAGAGAGCTTCATGGAATGTGTTTCCATGACCGAGCAGCTGCATCAAAGCAGCTTACATCACCAAGAGCAATGCAAAGCGTCGGATGCAGTGGTGTAAAGGACGCCGCCACTGGACTCTAGAGCAGTGGAGACGTGTTCTCTGGAGTGACCAATCACACTTCTCTGTCTGGCATTCTGGATTTGGCGGTTGCCAGGAGAACAGTACTTGCCTGACTGCATTGTGCCAAGTGTAAAGTTTGGTGGAGGGAGGATTATGGTACGGGGTTGTTTTTTAGGCGTTGGGATAGGCCCCTTAGTTCCAGTGAAAGGAACTATTTAAAGCTTCAGCATACCAAAACATTTTGGACAATTATATGTTTGGAAATGGTCCCTTCCTGTTCCAACATGACTGCGCAACAATGCACAAAGCAACGTCTATAAAGACATGGTTGAGCGAGTTTGGTGAGGAGGAACTTGATTGGTCTGCATAGAGTCCTGACCTCAACAGAATACCCTTGGGATGAATCAGAGCGGACACTGCAAGCCAGGCCTTTCTGTCCAACATCAGTGCCTGACCTCACAAATCTGCTTCTAAAAGAATGGTCAAAAATTCCCCAAAACACACTCCTAAACCTTGTGGAACGCCTTCCCAGAAGAGTTGAAGCTGTTATAGTTGCAAACGGTGGGCCAACTCCATTTTAAACCCTACGGATTAAGAACGGGATGTCATTAAAGTGCATGTGCATGTAAAGGCAGACGTCCCAAAACTTTTGGAAATATAGTGTAGTTAAACCATGCATATAGCTTTACCGGGGTAAAATTTAACTCTATAAGGTATTTTTATGAAAAACAGCCTAGATACATTTAGTATAAATACAAATGCTGTAGTTTGATTTCATTAAGTCCACTGAAGGAAAGTTGATTTGAACTCATTTGCAGTTTTACTGAATATAATTGAACAAGACTTGACTTGACTTGTTTTATAAGAGAAGGCAGAGAAGGGAATGTTGCGACAGGTAGGACTCATTTACGGCATTAGTATTTAATCATAATATTTAATAGTAATATTGAGTGATACTGTTAAATTCTCTAAAGAAAGTAGAAAATACAGATGTTATCTTTCTTCGGCTTTCAGGTTTGACCAGTTATAGTAAGACTTGAATGGTAATGACTATTATAACTACATGTATGCACATGATGCTGATATTATGCACTTTAATGAATAAAGAGAAAATTTATAATTTAATTATTGGGTTATATTGTATGTTGTTTAATGAAAGCAAATTCCACAAAGCAAATTAGTTTAAAGCACATTCCACAAACAATGCAGTCCTACTGTACCTTTTTCTACTGATTTAACACCAAATATAGAACATTTATTCTCAAGACCAGCGCGCTAATCCATAAGAAACTGATTAACATAAACTGTAACTGACTGTCATAAAACTTTGAACGGTGGACACTGACGCCACTGCCATTATACGATAGGCTGTGAGGTGGCGCACATGATCAAATTAGCCGTTACGCTTTTTCCAATGGTAAGTAATACAGACCCTCTCATCTTCCTATAATAAGACAATCTCTGATAACATGAGAATCACATGACATGACCAGAAACTAACACTGTGTCTACACTGGACGTGAAAAAGCGACCGTTGCAAAGCATTTGTCCTTAATGTCAGTACGTCATAAATATGAGGCATCTGTTTCGCATCGCGCAGCTCGTGTCCAGTGTAGACATGGTGTACGACTGTGAGAATTACAAAATAAAAGACCTGGAAAACACAAACAAAACCCAAATTTGACACAAATATTACATCAAACGTTTATTTTTATCAAGGAAAATGATATTGTGATCATTTTATCGCCCAGCCTTAATTACAACCTCTTTCATTTTACTTGGCTGACAAGTTTAAAAAGCTGACAAGCATAATTCACAACATAAAAAGGTTTTGCTTTGCAAGGCATAAAAATACATGTACATGGTGATCAAAAAAAGTAAGATATAGTGCTGGACCAATGGCAAGTGACATTGTTGAGCCCTGCATACATCGATGTTCTTTGTCTTGTTAATGTTAAGACTGTCAAACTAATAAGGCTACTTTTTTTGTCCTCATTTCCGTCTCTTAATGTGTAATAGGAGCTCAGTTGAATTTTATACATACAGTTTAATTAATCACAGAGCAGAAACAATGTCAACACAGAACAGCAGAAGGAGATCTTAAAGTCTTTACTCCGATCTGAGCTGTTAATCGTCACTGCAAAGGCATCACAGAGCTATGACAATGTGCGTCGAGCGCTTCTGCCAAAACAAAGACGGAACAGACTTCAGATGAGCAGCATTGTCGGCTTCCCAGGAGAAATTTCCAGTCCAAATGTTTGTCCACTCGTAGAGCAGGGCTGCCAGTGCCAGAGTGGGATCCTCATTACCGTTCCCTGTAGTGGATTTGTCTCCTGGGGAGGTGCAGTGGGGTAACTATTAGCCCCTCCATCCCGTCCCCGGACCTCATGCTGGTGACCCAGACTGTGTAATATCCCATTTAAGAGGCTTGATTTGAGGACTGCCAACTGGATTACCAAATGTCCTGAACTGACCCCAGGTGCACCATGGGAGGTTTTTCTGTTCTCCCTTCATGTTAGTCTCTTCTACGAGCAATTCAGATAAAAATATATTGTGGTTTGCCGTTTTATGTTGTAACAGATGGATTTTCATGGCAGGCTGCGTCCAATGTTCCCAAACTACTAAATGGGAACAGTAATGAGAGGGAAAGTGTTCTTAATTAATTACTTTATATCCAAATTCGTAGGCTGGATTAGCTTGAAGCGCTGCACTCTGACAGTCGCCGTAGATTTAACGTTTATGTTATTTTGCTTTGCAGACACTAGTACAGTTTACACACAACAGAGCTTGCCCTGTCAGCGTTATAGAGTGACTAACTAAAAATAGCTATACTTAAAGAGATAGTTCACCCCAAAATGAAAACGTTGCCATCATTTACTCACCCTCATGTTGTTCCAAACCTGTATGAATTTCTTTCTTCTGCTGAAGATATTTTAAAGACTGTTGGTAACCAAACAGTTGATGAGTCCCATATTCACTTCCATTTTTTTACATATGGAAGTCAGTGGTGCCCATCAACATCAACAATATATTCAGCAGAAGAAAGAAACTTGAGGGTAAATTATGACAAACTTTTCATTTTTGGCTAAACAATCCCTTTAACTACATTTGTCATTTCATTTTACTTCTTCTCTAGATTTAGATTATTTAAATATTATTGAAATGTAATATTTAAGTTATTTTAATGCACATCTTAGACCAATGAATACCGTGACCATCACCATTATTGTTTCTACGTGAGATTAAAGTTGCTCAAATTTATATAAATAATAATTTTTACGTGTTATATTATATGTTACATTATAAGTCATTTTCTCTCAACTTTTGAGAATGTTTCTCAGGAATGTAATTGTAAACATAACTATAGCCCAAACGTCATATTCAGGGATAATGCTGCTATTGTGCATCAAAGCAATGCTGTAAAGTCACAAATGTTAAAACCCATTATCTTTTTTAAGCTCAGAGGGTGAATTTGTGCAGTTGTGGCTGTTTGTTAAAGTACAAGTACTTACTGAAATATTGGCACGATCTAATAAAAACTATTATTAACTTAATGATAATAATTGTAATTATTAGATCTTTTTCCAAATTAATACATTTTAATAATGATTCATTGTTTATTTTATTATTATTCACTAGTTTAGTAAAACCAACCAAAAATGTAGTTTATATGTAGTTTAATTATAAAGTAACAAAACTATAATACGACAACATTATTACTTTGCTTGTGCTAATGTTCTTTAATTTATGCCCCAAGCTGAGAAAGTCGGAGCTCAAAGAGTTTCCCACTGGCCATTGTGGTCACGTTGCTGTGTGCTCATCTCATAACTACGATCATTCCCACATGAATATATCATATGCTGTGCATATGATGAGCAACAGGTCTCTAATCAGTAAAAATAAGTGCCCAGGTCCCTGTTATTGATGACCACATGGATAGGAGAGTGGACAGTCCGTTAGCAGGCCAGCGCTCTCCAGTCACTCAATCTCACTCCCTGTCGCAGGTAATTGATTTCATTAATCAGTGCTAATCGGGAACACGCTCCATATCCACCAGGAATCAAGTGGGCCTGCACAGGTGGAGGGACTCCCGCAGCATGCTGTTGAGTTGTTAATTGTCAGAAGTCCTTTAATTAACATTTGCCAACTGGACACAGGAGGACGGACCTGCCAATTGATGGCAAGGGTCTGTCATTTGGGAGAAAGCTCAAATGATTGCGGTACTTATTTTTCTTTGATATAGTAACCATGTTCTCATAACCATGCTGCAAAGCAGCATTTACAAATGAGATATGTGCTGCCGTTGACAGGTTTTAAAGCTAAACCTGTGCTTAAATAGCTGTTTCGCTATACCCACCGTGGCAAATATGCGTCAAGCTACGCCGTTTTAATCCTTTTCCGTCTTCTCTTAAATAAACTCCCAGCAGGATGTGCGTTTTATCAGTTCCCTCACGATTCCAAGAATGCCGTTATTACACTCGGCACTTCAAGCTCTCTGTCGCAAGAATGTAAAGCTTTTACAGGCCCATTACACTCGACAGAAGGCTTAAGAAACAACCAGAACCTGCAGGATGGTGAATTAAACCCAAGGTGCCATCAAGCCAAACGGTAACCGAAGTCCCTGAAAAGTAGCCACTGAATAATTCATAATACAAATGCCTTAGCCAAAAGGTGGTAGGTTTACAATAGGAGGGGCATGTATTATTTCCACCCAAGCTATGTCATAAGTGCTTGTTTATTATTGTTTACATTGATTGTTTGCTTTGGCTGTGTTAGTTCATAAAGATTGGCATGTTTTTAAAAGTTACATTTTTAGAAGGTAAATGTGATGTTAAATTCTTAATGAATGGATCACCCACAAATGAATACAACTTGTGCCATCATTTATTTATTTACTGTATATATATATATATATATATATATATATATATATATATATACAATTTATAACTTACACTATATTGCCAAAAGTATAGAAATCATTGAATTCAGGTGTTCCAATCACTTCCATGGCCACAGGTGTATAAAATCAAGCACTAGGCATGCAGACGCTTCTACAAACATTTGTGAAAGAATGGGTCGCTCTCAGGAGCTCAGTGAATTCAAGCGTGGCACTGTGATTGGTTACCACCTGTGCAATAAGTTAATTACTGAAATTTCCTCACTACTAAATATTCCATGGTCAACTGTTAGTGGTATTGTAACAAAGTGGAAGCAATTGGGAACAACAGCAACTCGTAAGCCACGTAAAATCACAGAGCGGGGTCAG
>JAFJHK010000038.1:0-50000 GCA_023029165.1 Gobiocypris rarus | reverse complement strand
AATAACAGCTGAGTTACAAAAACAAGGAGAACAATGATACAGTACTCACAGTCGTTGCCTTTCCTGTTGCTCGAATGCTTCTCTCTAACTACATGTAAACAATGCAATGCTTATATACAACGCTGGCTTAGGCCACGCCTCGTCGATACTGTTAACTCGCGCGAGGCCACGTGGTCAAACCGTGAACAAACGCTACTTCACAACACAACACAACTACACTATGCAGACAAACGCACTAAATAACAGCTGAGTTACAAAAACAAGGAGAACAATGATACAGTACTCACACAGTCGTTGCCTTTCCTGTTGCTCGAATGCTTCTCTCTAACTACATGTAAACAATGCAATGCTTATATACAACGCTGGCTTAGGCCACGCCTCGTCGATACTGTTAACTCGCGCGAGGCCACGTGGTCAAACCGTGAACAAACGCTACTTCACAACACAACACACTACACTATGCAGACAAACGTGCTAAATAACAGCTGAGTTACAAAAACAAGGAGAACAATGATACAGTACTCACACAGTCGTTGCCTTTCCTGTTGCTCGAATGCTTCTCTCTAACTACATGTAAACAATGCAATGCTTATATACAACGCTGGCTTAGGCCACGCCTCGTCGATACTGTTAACTCGCGCGAGGCCACGTGGTCAAACCGTGAACAAACGCTACTTCACAACACAACACATCACACTACACTATGCAGACAAACGTACTAAATAACAGCTGAGTTACAAAAACAAGGAGAACAATGATACAGTACTCACACAGTCGTTGCCTTTCCTGTTGCTCGAATGCTTCTCTCTAACTACATGTAAACAATGCAATGCTTATATACAACGCTGGCTTAGGCCACGCCTCGTCGATACTGTTAACTCGCGCGAGGCCACGTGGTCAAACCGTGAACAAACGCTACTTCACAACACAACACACTACACTATGCAGACAAACGTACTAAATAACAGCTGAGTTACAAAAACAAGGAGAACAATGATACAGTACTCACACAGTCGTTGCCTTTCCTGTTGCTCGAATGCTTCTCTCTAACTACATGTAAACAATGCAATGCTTATATACAACGCTGGCTTAGGCCACGCCTCGTCGATACTGTTAACTCGCGCGAGGCCACGTGGTCAAACCGTGAACAAACGCTACTTCACAACACAACACACTACACTATGCAGACAAACGTACTAAATAACAGCTGAGTTACAAAAACAAGGAGAACAATGATACAGTACTCACACAGTCGTTGCCTTTCCTGTTGCTCGAATGCTTCTCTCTAACTACATGTAAACAATGCAATGCTTATATACAACGCTGGCTTAGGCCACGCCTCGTCGATACTGTTAACTCGCGAGGCCACGTGGTCAAACCGTGAACAAAGCGCTACTTCACAACACAACACATCACACTACACTATGCAGACAAAGCGTGCTAAATAACAGCTGAGTTACAAAAACAAGGAGAACAATGATACAGTACTCACACAGTCGCTGAGTTACAAAAACAAGGATAACAATGATACAGTACTCACACAGTCGTTGCCTTTCCTGTTGCTCGAATGCTTCTCTCTAACTACATGTAAACAATGCAATGCTTATATACAACGCTGGCTTAGGCCACGCCTGCGTCGATACTGTTAACTCGCGCGAGGCCACGTGGTCAAACCGTGAACAAACGCTACTTCACAACACAACACACTACACTATGCAGACAAACGTACTAAATAACAGCTGAGTTACAAAAACAAGGAGAACAATGATACAGTACTCACACAGTCGTTGCCTTTCCTGTTGCTCGAATGCTTCTCTCTAACTACATGTAAACAATGCAATGCTTATATACAGCTGGCTTAGGCCACGCCTCGTCGATACTGTTAACTCGCGCGAGGCCACGTGGTCAAACCGTGAACAAACGCTACTTCACAACACAACACACTACACTATGCAGACAAACGTACTAAATAACAGCTGAGTTACAAAAACAAGGAGAACAATGATACAGTACTCACACAGTCGTTGCCTTTCCTGTTGCTCGAATGCTTCTCTCTAACTACATGTAAACAATGCAATGCTTATATACAACGCTGGCTTAGGCCACGCCTCGTCGATACTGTTAACTCGCGCGAGGCCACGTGGTCAAACCGTGAACAAACGCTACTTCACAACACAACACACTACACTATGCAGACAAACGTACTAAATAACAGCTGAGTTACAAAAACAAGGAGAACAATGATACAGTACTCACACAGTCGTTGCCTTTCCTGTTGCTCGAATGCTTCTCTCTAACTACATGTAAACAATGCAATGCTTATATACAACGCTGGCTTAGGCCACGCCTCGTCGATACTGTTAACTCGCGCAGGCCACGTGGTCAAACCGTGAACAAACGCTACTTCACAACACAACACACTACACTATGCAGACAAAGCGTGCTAAATAACAGCTGAGTTACAAAAACAAGGAGAACAATGATACAGTACTCACACAGTCGTTGCCTTTCCTGTTGCTCGAATGCTTCTCTCTAACTACATGTAAACAATGCAATGCTTATATACAACGCTGGCTTAGGCCACGCCGTCGATACTGTTAACTCGCGAGGCCACGTGGTCAAACCGTGAACAAAGCGCTACTTCACAACACAACACACTACACTATGCAGACAGTTACAAAACAAGGAGAACAATGATACAGTACTCACACAGTCGTTGCCCTCTCTAACTACATGTAAACAATGCAATGCTTATATACAACGCTGGCTTAGGCCACGCCTCGTCGATACTGTTAACTCGCGCGAGGCCACGTGGTCAAACCGTGAACAAACGCTACTTCACAACACAACACACTACACTATGCAGACAAACGTACTAAATAACAGCTGAGTTACAAAAACAAGGAGAACAATGATACAGTACTCACACAGTCGTTGCCTTTCCTGTTGCTCGAATGCTTCTCTCTAACTACATGTAAACAATGCAATGCTTATATACAACGCTGGCTTAGGCCACGCCTCGTCGATACTGTTAACTCGCGCGAGGCCACGTGGTCAAACCGTGAACAAACGCTACTTCACAACACAACACACTACACTATGCAGACAAACGTACTAAATAACAGCTGAGTTACAAAAACAAGGAGAACAATGATACAGTACTCACACAGTCGTTGCCTTTCCTGTTGCTCGAATGCTTCTCTCTAACTACATGTAAACAATGCAATGCTTATATACAACGCTGGCTTAGGCCACGCCTCGTCGATACTGTTAACTCGCGAGGCCACGTGGTCAAACCGTGAACAAACGCTACTTCACAACACAACACACTACACTATGCAGACAAACGTACTAAATAACAGCTGAGTTACAAAAACAAGGAGAACAATGATACAGTACTCACACAGTCGTTGCCTTTCCTGTTGCTCGAATGCTTCTCTCTAACTACATGTAAACAATGCAATGCTTATATACAACGCTGGCTTAGGCCACGCCTCGTCGATACTGTTAACTCGCGCGAGGCCACGTGGTCAAACCGTGAACAAACGCTACTTCACAACACAACACACTACACTATGCAGACAAACGTACTAAATAACAGCTGAGTTACAAAAACAAGGAGAACAATGATACAGTACTCACACAGTCGTTGCCTTTCCTGTTGCTCGAATGCTTCTCTCTAACTACATGTAAACAATGCAATGCTTATATACAACGCTGGCTTAGGCCACGCCTCGTCGATACTGTTAACTCGCGCGAGGCCACGTGGTCAAACCGTGAACAAACGCTACTTCACAACACAACACTACACTATGCAGACAAACGTACTAAATAACAGCTGAGTTACAAAAACAAGGAGAACAATGATACAGTACTCACACAGTCGTTGCCTTTCCTGTTGCTCGAATGCTCTCTCTAACTACATGTAAACAATGCAATGCTTATATACAACGCTGGCTTAGGCCACGCCTCGTCGATACTGTTAACTCGCGCGAGGCCACGTGGTCAAACCGTGAACAAACGCTACTTCACAACACAACACACTACACTATGCAGACAAACGTGCTAAATAACAGCTGAGTTACAAAAACAAGGAGAACAATGATACAGTACTCACACAGTCGTTGCCTTTCCTGTTGCTCGAATGCTTCTCTCTAACTACATGTAAACAATGCAATGCTTATATACAACGCTGGCTTAGGCCACGCCTCGTCGATACTGTTAACTCGCGCGAGGCCACGTGGTCAAACCGTGAACAAACGCTACTTCACAACACAACACATCACACTACACTATGCAGACAAACGTACTAAATAACAGCTGAGTTACAAAAACAAGGAGAACAATGATACAGTACTCACACAGTCGTTGCCTTTCCTGTTGCTCGAATGCTTCTCTCTAACTACATGTAAACAATGCAATGCTTATATACAACGCTGGCTTAGGCCACGCCTCGTCGATACTGTTAACTCGCGAGGCCACGTGGTCAAACCGTGAACAAACGCTACTTCACAACACAACACACTACACTATGCAGACAAAGCGTGCTAAATAACAGCTGAGTTACAAAAACAAGGAGAACAATGATACAGTACTCACACAGTCGTTGCCTTTCCTGTTGCTCGAATGCTTCTCTCTAACTACATGTAAACAATGCAATGCTTATATACAACGCTGGCTTAGGCCACGCCTCGTCGATACTGTTAACTCGCGAGGCCACGTGGTCAAACCGTGAACAAACGCTACTTCACAACACAACACACTACACTATGCAGACAAACGTACTAAATAACAGCTGAGTTACAAAAACAAGGAGAACAATGATACAGTACTCACAGTCGTTGCCTTTCCTGTTGCTCGAATGCTTCTCTCTAACTACATGTAAACAATGCAATGCTTATATACAACGCTGGCTTAGGCCACGCTCGTCGATACTGTTAACTCGCGCGAGGCCACGTGGTCAAACCGTGAACAAACGCTACTTCACAACACAACACACTACACTATGCAGACAAACGTACTAAATAACAGCTGAGTTACAAAAACAAGGAGAACAATGATACAGTACTCACACAGTCGTTGCCTTTCCTGTTGCTCGAATGCTTCTCTCTAACTACATGTAAACAATGCAATGCTTATATACAACGCTGGCTTAGGCCACGCCTCGTCGATACTGTTAACTCGCGAGGCCACGTGGTCAAACCGTGAACAAACGCTACTTCACAACACAACACACTACACTATGCAGACAAAACTAAATAACAGCTGAGTTACAAAAACAAGGAGAACAATGATACAGTACTCACACAGTCGTTGCCTTTCCTGTTGCTCGAATGCTTCTCTCTAACTACATGTAAACAATGCAATGCTTATATACAACGCTGGCTTAGGCCACGCCTGTCGATACTGTTAACTCGCGCGAGGCCACGTGGTCAAACCGTGAACAAACGCTACTTCACAACACAACACTACACTATGCAGACAAACGTGCTAAATAACAGCTGAGTTACAAAAACAAGGAGAACAATGATACAGTACTCACACAGTCGTTGCCTTTCCTGTTGCTCGAATGCTTCTCTCTAACTACATGTAAACAATGCAATGCTTATATACAACGCTGGCTTAGGCCACGCCTCGTCGATACTGTTAACTCGCGCGAGGCCACGTGGTCAAACCGTGAACAAACGCTACTTCACAACACAACACACTACACTATGCAGACAAACGTACTAAATAACAGCTGAGTTACAAAAACAAGGAGAACAATGATACAGTACTCACATTGCCTTTCCTGTTGCTCGAATGCTTCTCTCTAACTACATGTAAACAATGCAATGCTTATATACAACGCTGGCTTAGGCCACGCCTCGTCGATACTGTTAACTCGCGCGAGGCCACGTGGTCAAACCGTGAACAAACGCTACTTCACAACACAACACACTACACTATGCAGACAAACGTACTAAATAACAGCTGAGTTACAAAAACAAGGAGAACAATGATACAGTACTCACACAGTCGTTGCCTTTCCTGTTGCTCGAATGCTTCTCTCTAACTACATGTAAACAATGCAATGCTTATATACAACGCTGGCTTAGGCCACGCCTCGTCGATACTGTTAACTCTCGCGCGAGGCCACGTGGTCAAACCGTGAACAAACGCTACTTCACAACACAACACATCACACTACACTATGCAGACAAAGCGTACTAAATAACAGCTGAGTTACAAAAACAAGGAGAACAATGATACAGTACTCACACAGTCGTTGCCTTTCCTGTTGCTCGAATGCTTCTCTCTAACTACATGTAAACAATGCAATGCTTATATACAACGCTGGCTTAGGCCACGCCTCGTCGATACTGTTAACTCGCGCGAGGCCACGTGGTCAAACCGTGAACAAACGCTACTTCACAACACAACACTACACTATGCAGACAAACGTACTAAATAACAGCTGAGTTACAAAAACAAGGAGAACAATGATACAGTACTCACACAGTCGTTGCCTTTCCTGTTGCTCGAATGCTTCTCTCTAACTACATGTAAACAATGCAATGCTTATATACAACGCTGGCTTAGGCCACGCCTCGTCGATACTGTTAACTCGCGCGAGGCCACGTGGTCAAACCGTGAACAAACGCTACTTCACAACACAACACATCACACTACACTATGCAGACAAAGCGTACTAAATAACAGCTGAGTTACAAAAACAAGGAGAACAATGATACAGTACTCACACAGTCGTTGCCTTTCCTGTTGCTCGAATGCTTCTCTCTAACTACATGTAAACAATGCAATGCTTATATACAACGCTGGCTTAGGCCACGCCTCGTCGATACTGTTAACTCGCGCGGCCACGTGGTCAAACCGTGAACAAACGCTACTTCACAACACACACTACACTATGCAGACAAAGCGTACTAAATAACAGCTGAGTTACAAAAACAAGGAGAACAATGATACAGTACTCACACAGTCGTTGCCTTTCCTGTTGCTCGAATGCTTCTCTCTAACTACATGTAAACAATGCAATGCTTATATACAACGCTGGCTTAGGCCACGCCTCGTCGATACTGTTAACTCGCGCGAGGCCACGTGGTCAAACCGTGAACAAACGCTACTTCACAACACAACACACTACACTATGCAGACAAAGCGTACTAAATAACAGCTGAGTTACAAAAACAAGGAGAACAATGATACAGTACTCACACAGTCGTTGCCTTTCCTGTTGCTCGAATGCTTCTCTCTAACTACATGTAAACAATGCAATGCTTATATACAACGCTGGCTTAGGCCACGCCTGTCGATACTGTTAACTCGCGCCAGGCCACGTGGTCAAACCGTGAACAAACGCTACTTCACAACACAACACATCACACTACACTATGCAGACAAACGTACTAAATAACAGCTGAGTTACAAAAACAAGGAGAACAATGATACAGTACTCACACAGTCGTTGCCTTTCCTGTTGCTCGAATGCTTCTCTCTAACTACATGTAAACAATGCAATGCTTATATACAACGCTGGCTTAGGCCACGCCTCGTCGATACTGTTAACTCGCGCGAGGCCACGTGGTCAAACCGTGAACAAACGCTACTTCACAACACAACACATCACACTACACTATGCAGACAAACGTACTAAATAACAGCTGAGTTACAAAAACAAGGAGAACAATGATACAGTACTCACACAGTCGTTGCCTTTCCTGTTGCTCAATGCTTCTCTCTAACTACATGTAAACAATGCAATGCTTATATACAACGCTGGCTTAGGCCACGCCTCGTCGATACTGTTAACTCGCGAGGCCACGTGGTCAAACCGTGAACAAACGCTACTTCACAACACAACACACTACACTATGCAGACAAACGTACTAAATAACAGCTGAGTTACAAAAACAAGGAGAACAATGATACAGTACTCACACATTGCCTTTCCTGTTGCTCGAATGCTTCTCTCTAACTACATGTAAACAATGCAATGCTTATATACAACGCTGGCTTAGGCCACGCCTCGTCGATACTGTTAACTCGCGCGCGAGGCCACGTGGTCAAACCGTGAACAAACGCTACTTCACAACACAACACACTACACTATGCAGACAAACGCTAAATAACAGCTGAGTTACAAAAACAAGGAGAACAATGATACAGTACTCACACAGTCGTTGCCTTTCCTGTTGCTCGAATGCTTCTCTCTAACTACATGTAAACAATGCAATGCTTATATACAACGCTGGCTTAGGCCACGCTCGTCGATACTGTTAACTCGCGCGAGGCCACGTGGTCAAACCGTGAACAAACGCTACTTCACAACACAACACACTACACTATGCAGACAAACGTGCTAAATAACAGCTGAGTTACAAAAACAAGGAGAACAATGATACAGTACTCACACAGTCGTTGCCTTTCCTGTTGCTCGAATGCTTCTCTCTAACTACATGTAAACAATGCAATGCTTATATACAACGCTGGCTTAGGCCACGCCTCGTCGATACTGTTAACTCGCGCGAGGCCACGTGGTCAAACCGTGAACAAACGCTACTTCACAACACAACACACTACACTATGCAGACAAAGCGTACTAAATAACAGCTGAGTTACAAAAACAAGGAGAACAATGATACAGTACTCACACAGTCGTTGCCTTTCCTGTTGCTCGAATGCTTCTCTCTAACTACATGTAAACAATGCAATGCTTATATACAACGCTGGCTTAGGCCACGCCTCGTCGATACTGTTAACTCGCGCGAGGCCACGTGGTCAAACCGTGAACAAACGCTACTTCACAACACAACACACTCACACTATGCAGACAAACGTGCTAAATAACAGCTGAGTTACAAAAACAAGGAGAACAATGATACAGTACTCACACAGTCGTTGCCTTTCCTGTTGCTCGAATGCTTCTCTCTAACTACATGTAAACAATGCAATGCTTATATACAACGCTGGCTTAGGCCACGCCTCGATACTGTTAACTCGCGCGAGGCCACGTGGTCAAACCGTGAACAAACGCTACTTCACAACACAACACACTACACTATGCAGACAAACGTACTAAATAACAGCTGAGTTACAAAAACAAGGAGAACAATGATACAGTACTCACACAGTCATTGCCTTTCCTGTTGCTCGAATGCTTCTCTCTAACTACATGTAAACAATGCAATGCTTATATACAACGCTGGCTTAGGCCACGCCTCGTCGATACTGTTAACTCGCGAGGCCACGTGGTCAAACCGTGAACAAACGCTACTTCACAACACAACACACTACACTATGCAGACAAACGTACTAAATAACAGCTGAGTTACAAAAACAAGGAGAACAATGATACAGTACTCACACAGTCGTTGCCTTTCCTGTTGCTCGAATGCTTCTCTCTAACTACATGTAAACAATGCAATGCTTATATACAACGCTGGCTTAGGCCACGCCTCGTCGATACTGTTAACTCGCGAGGCCACGTGGTCAAACCGTGAACAAACGCTACTTCACAACACAACACACTACACTATGCAGACAAAGCGTACTAAATAACAGTTGAGTTACAAAAACAAGGAGAACAATGATACAGTACTCACACAGTCGTTGCCTTTCCTGTTGCTCGAATGCTTCTCTCTAACTACATGTAAACAATGCAATGCTTATATACAACGCTGGCTTAGGCCACGCCTCGTCGATACTGTTAACTCGCGCGAGGCCACGTGGTCAAACCGTGAACAAACGCTACTTCACAACACAACACACTACACACTACACTATGCAGACAAACGTACTAAATAACAGCTGAGTTACAAAAACAAGGAGAACAATGATACAGTACTCACACAGTCGTTGCCTTTCCTGTTGCTCGAATGCTTCTCTCTAACTACATGTAAACAATGCAATGCTTATATACAACGCTGGCTTAGGCCACGCTGTCGATACTGTTAACTCGCGAGGCCACGTGGTCAAACCGTGAACAAACGCTACTTCACAACACAACACACTACACTATGCAGACAAACGTGCTAAATAACAGCTGAGTTACAAAAACAAGGAGAACAATGATACAGTACTCACACAGTCGTTGCCTTTCCTGTTGCTCGAATGCTTCTCTCTAACTACATGTAAACAATGCAATGCTTATATACAACGCTGGCTTAGGCCACGCCTCGTCGATACTGTTAACGCGAGGCCACGTGGTCAAACCGTGAACAAACGCTACTTCACAACACAACACTACACTATGCAGACAAACGTACTAAATAACAGCTGAGTTACAAAAACAAGGAGAACAATGATACAGTACTCACACAGTCGTTGCCTTTCCTGTTGCTCGAATGCTTCTCTCTAACTACATGTAAACAATGCAATGCTTATATACAACGCTGGCTTAGGCCACGCCTCGTCGATACTGTTAACTCGCGAGGCCACGTGGTCAAACCGTGAACAAACGCTACTTCACAACACAACACACTACACTATGCAGACAAAGCGTACTAAATAACAGCTGAGTTACAAAAACAAGGAGAACAATGATACAGTACTCACAGTCGTTGCCTTTCCTGTTGCTCGAATGCTTCTCTCTAACTACATGTAAACAATGCAATGCTTATATACAACGCTGGCTTAGGCCACGCCCCGTCGATACTGTTAACTCGCGAGGCCACGTGGTCAAACCGTGAACAAACGCTACTTCACAACACAACACACTACACTATGCAGACAAAGCGTACTAAATAACAGCTGAGTTACAAAACAAGGAGAACAATGATACAGTACTCACACAGTCGTTGCCTTTCCTGTTGCTCGCTTCTCTCTAACTACATGTAAACAATGCAATGCTTATATACAACGCTGGCTTAGGCCACGCCTCGTCGATACTGTTAACTCGCGAGGCCACGTGGTCAAACCGTGAACAAACGCTACTTCACAACACAACACACTACACTATGCAGACAAACGTACTAAATAACAGCTGAGTTACAAAAACAAGGAGAACAATGATACAGTACTCACACAGTCGTTGCCTTTCCTGTTGCTCGAATGCTTCTCTCTAACTACATGTAAACAATGCAATGCTTATATACAACGCTGGCTTAGGCCACGCCTGCGTCGATACTGTTAACTTCGCGCGCGAGGCCACGTGGTCAAACCGTGAACAAACGCTACTTCACAACACAACACATCACACTACACTATGCAGACAAAGCGTACTAAATAACAGCTGAGTTACAAAAACAAGGAGAACAATGATACAGTACTCACACAGTCGTTGCCTTTCCTGTTGCTCGAATGCTTCTCTCTAACTACATGTAAACAATGCAATGCTTATATACAACGCTGGCTTAGGCCGTCGATACTGTTAACTCGCGCGAGGCCACGTGGTCAAACCGTGAACAAACGCTACTTCACAACACACAACACACTACACTATGCAGACAAAGCGTGCTAAATAACAGCTGAGTTACAAAAACAAGGAGAACAATGATACAGTACTCACACAGTCGTTGCCTTTCCTGTTGCTCGAATGCTTCTCTCTAACTACATGTAAACAATGCAATGCTTATATACAACGCTGGCTTAGGCCACGCCTCGTCGATACTGTTAACTCGCGCGAGGCCACGTGGTCAAACCGTGAACAAACGCTACTTCACAACACAACACACTACACTATGCAGACAAACGTACTAAATAACAGCTGAGTTACAAAAACAAGGAGAACAATGATACAGTACTCACACAGTCGTTGCCTTTCCTGTTGCTCGAATGCTTCTCTCTAACTACATGTAAACAATGCAATGCTTATATACAACGCTGGCTTAGGCCACGCCTGCGTCGATACTGTTAACTCGCGCGAGGCCACGTGGTCAAACCGTGAACAAGCGCTACTTCACAACACAACACACTACACTATGCAGACAAAGCGTGCTAAATAACAGCTGAGTTACAAAAACAAGGAGAACAATGATACAGTACTCACACAGTCGTTGCCTTTCCTGTTGCTCGAATGCTTCTCTCTAACTACATGTAAACAATGCAATGCTTATATACAACGCTGGCTTAGGCCACGCCTCGTCGATACTGTTAACTCGCGCGAGGCCACGTGGTCAAACCGTGAACAAACGCTACTTCACAACACAACACACTACACTATGCAGACAAACGTACTAAATAACAGCTGAGTTACAAAAACAAGGAGAACAATGATACAGTACTCACACAGTCGTTGCCTTTCCTGTTGCTCGAATGCTTCTCTCTAACTACATGTAAACAATGCAATGCTTATATACAACGCTGGCTTAGGCCACGCCTCGTCGATACTGTTAACTCGCGCGAGGCCACGTGGTCAAACCGTGAACAAACGCTACTTCACAACACAACACACTACACTATGCAGACAAAGCGTACTAAATAACAGCTGAGTTACAAAAACAAGGAGAACAATGATACAGTACTCACACAGTCGTTGCCTTTCCTGTTGCTCGAATGCTTCTCTCTAACTACATGTAAACAATGCAATGCTTATATACAACGCTGGCTTAGGCCACGCCTCGTCGATACTGTTAACTCGCGCGAGGCCACGTGGTCAAACCGTGAACAAACGCTACTTCACAACACAACACACTACACTATGCAGACAAACGTACTAAATAACAGCTGAGTTACAAAACAAGGAGAACAATGATACAGTACTCACACAGTCGTTGCCTTTCCTGTTGCTCGAATGCTTCTCTCTAACTACATGTAAACAATGCAATGCTTATATACAACGCTGGCTTAGGCCACGCCTCGTCGATACTGTTAACTCGCGCGAGGCCACGTGGTCAAACCGTGAACAAACGCTACTTCACAACACAACACATCACACTACACTATGCAGACAAGCGTACTAAATAACAGCTGAGTTACAAAAACAAGGAGAACAATGATACAGTACTCACACAGTCGTTGCCTTTCCTGTTGCTCGAATGCTTCTCTCTAACTACATGTAAACAATGCAATGCTTATATACAACGCTGGCTTAGGCCACGCCTCGTCGATACTGTTAACTCGCGAGGCCACGTGGTCAAACCGTGAACAAACGCTACTTCACAACACACAACACACTACACTATGCAGACAAACGTACTAAATAACAGCTGAGTTACAAAAACAAGGAGAACAATGATACAGTACTCACACAGTCGTTGCCTTTCCTGTTGCTCGAATGCTTCTCTCTAACTACATGTAAACAATGCAATGCTTATATACAACGCTGGCTTAGGCCACGCCTCGTCGATACTGTTAACTCGCGCGAGGCCACGTGGTCAAACCGTGAACAAACGCTACTTCACAACACAACACACTACACTATGCAGACAAAGCGTGCTAAATAACAGCTGAGTTACAAAAACAAGGAGAACAATGATACAGTACTCACACAGTCGTTGCCTTTCCTGTTGCTCGAATGCTTCTCTCTAACTACATGTAAACAATGCAATGCTTATATACAACGCTGGCTTAGGCCACGCCTCGTCGATACTGTTAACTCGCGCGAGGCCACGTGGTCAAACCGTGAACAAACGCTACTTCACAACACAACACACTACACTATGCAGACAAACGTGCTAAATAACAGCTGAGTTACAAAAACAAGGAGAACAATGATACAGTACTCACACAGTCGTTGCCTTTCCTGTTGCTCGAATGCTTCTCTCTAACTACATGTAAACAATGCAATGCTTATATACAACGCTGGCTTAGGCCACGCCTCGTCGATACTGTTAACTCGCGCGAGGCCACGTGGTCAAACCGTGAACAAACGCTACTTCACAACACAACACATCACACTACACTATGCAGACAAACGTACTAAATAACAGCTGAGTTACAAAAACAAGGAGAACAATGATACAGTACTCACACAGTCATTGCCTTTCCTGTTGCTCGAATGCTTCTCTCTAACTACATGTAAACAATGCAATGCTTATATACAACGCTGGCTTAGGCCACGCCTCGTCGATACTGTTAACTTTGCGAGGCCACGTGGTCAAACCGTGAACAAACGCTACTTCACAACACAACACACTACACTATGCAGACAAACGTACTAAATAACAGCTGAGTTACAAAACAAGGAGAACAATGATACAGTACTCACACAGTCATTGCCTTTCCTGTTGCTCGAATGCTTCTCTCTAACTACATGTAAACAATGCAATGCTTATATACAACGCTGGCTTAGGCCACGCCTCGTCGATACTGTTAACTCATGCGAGGCCACGTGGTCAAACCGTGAACAAACGCTACTTCACAACACACACATCACACTACACTATGCAGACAAACGACTAAATAACAGCTGAGTTACAAAAACAAGGAGAACAATGATACAGTACTCACACAGTCATTGCCTTTCCTGTTGCTCGAATGCTTCTCTCTAACTACATGTAAACAATGCAATGCTTATATACAACGCTGGCTTAGGCCACGCTCGTCGATACTGTTAACTCGCGCCAGGCCACGTGGTCAAACCGTGAACAAACGCTACTTCACAACACAACACACTACACTATGCAGACAAACGTACTAAATAACAGCTGAGTTACAAAAACAAGGAGAACAATGATACAGTACTCACACAGTGCGTTTGCCTTTCCTGTTGCTCGAATGCTTCTCTCTAACTACATGTAAACAATGCAATGCTTATATACAACGCTGGCTTAGGCCACGCCTCGTCGATACTGTTAACTCGCAAGGCCACGTGGTCAAACCGTGAACAAACGCTACTTCACAACACAACACATCACACTACACTATGCAGACAAACGTACTAAATAACAGCTGAGTTACAAAAACAAGGAGAACAATGATACAGTACTCACACAGTCGTTGCCTTTCCTGTTGCTCGAATGCTTCTCTCTAACTACATGTAAACAATGCAATGCTTATATACAACGCTGGCTTAGGCCAGTGCAAACTCACATCACTATAAACCGAGAAATCTCACCTTCAAGCACAGAATCATAACATTGCTTTTTAACATGCAAATATCCTCATTGCAGCATTAAATAATTGTAACAGTATCTGTTTTGGTCTCTTTAAACAACATTTGTGTTATAATGAACATCTAAACACACAGTTAAACTCAAATAAACGCATAGCACGGTTAAGAGAACACATACACGGTTTACACGCTATGCAAACGCTTCAGGAAAATATACGATAACAACATAAGCATTCATACACAAGTCTCACACCAACAGAAATTAGGGGGGTTCAGTTGCAGCGCAAACCACCACATTATAATTTGCGAGGAAATCTCACTTACAAACTCACACGAGAGCAGTGTCATAAACCCTCCATGCAGCATTGCCGCCACCTCCTGGCATTCAATGCTGCATAGCGTTTCACATCATTTTAAATTACACACAAAAAAAGAATCTCTAATTTATTTAAAGCTGTAATGCATTGTTTTCATGAGGTTACAGATATTGTGGTGCATGTGCAGTATGTGGTCTTTGAAAGTGAAAGCGAACCTTTCTCACCTGCCGTCTCGCATAAGTGCCAAGGACCGGGCGAATTAATTACTCAAGATGGATGAATGACCTAATAAAAGAATGATAACACAAAAAAAGTTAATAAAAGCACTGTATACGAACTCAATTCGCTACTGACACACGGACCGATGTCATACTGGCTGAGGATTCTGTGCACGAGTTTGCCGCCTATCAGCGCTCGCGAGTAAATACAATACATACATAATTATGCCTAAATGTAGCCTACGTCTTGGCAGTTATGTCTTGAGTGAATACGTTTGGGACGCGTGACAGTATTGGGTCGGTGCATTATTGTAGGTCTTTAAAGTGAAAGCATCCTATAGGCTATTTTTGGTTGCTTTCACTTTAAAGACCTAAAGCAGGGGTCATCAACTATATTTGTCCAAGGGCCAGAATTTTTCTCTGCAGAAACTGTAAGGGCCAGATACTCATAATATAAAATAAAATTCGAATTGTATGTAGCGCCCCCAACCCTTGACCTTAAAAGGGTGGAGCACCGGGTTCTGATAGATGTCTCCTGACTAGTATATATTAATATTCCTCCTATTAACCTATATAACTACGGTAACCCAGATTAAATATATTTATGCCCCTGAAGCAATATTCTTAAACAGTATGAAAATTAACCCAGCCCTGTGTAGTACCATTTAACTGATGGTAGGTTAGCCAGCTGTTTCAGTGACCAAAAAGGACTTAGCTCACGCATCCGGTGAGACCTAATCAGATTAACGTAAACAAAGGTCCCTTTTGTTTGTCACGACCATATAACTAATTAACAGCTTGACGCGCCTGAATGTCTACAAGAGGAGCATTGTCAGCATAATTTGATTGCATCCCGGGGGATTTTTACATCAGCAACCCGCTACCCCCCTTTCGTGACTTTTGCCCTCCCAAGACATCGACTGTCCTGACATACGCACACACACACACATCAGCATATAGGGACCAATTGGAAAAAGTCTCTTACACTATTAAATATATATATATATATATATATATATTGATTCAACGTCTTTATACGATGTATTAAAATGACTAGATTTTTACCGTGTTACTGGATGTAAATCAAACTCTGTGTACTAGTAACTGTGAAAGTTTATGGATCTTTGTACTTTGAACTCTCAGAATTATAATTCATGGTACCCCTAGAATCGCGGAAACCTGAAGATACCGAATCTCGTATCCAAATGACAACTTTCTGAGAATAAATTCTCAACTTCTCACTCCTCGTGATGAGTCAAAAAGGTGGAGATTTTAATACAAAGGAAACTTCGCGCCTTTGACCCCTCGGACATGATTGGATCATCTCAAAGGAACTCAACCCTGTTCTTCGGCTATAAAAAATAGAATTACCGTTAGCTCTTCGCTTCCTGCCAAAGAGAGACTCCGCCAACACGGGCACCCTGCCCACGCATCTGGAGAGAGAGAGAGAAAAAAACTGGCCTTTATAGTACAAAAAAGGCCCACAGCTTCATCAGTGTCAGAGAACTCCTCCAAGGACCAGATCCTTGCCTCGCTGCCCCGAAAGATTCAGTGTACAATTGAACTCAGACACACACACACGAGAAGCCAGATCAAAGCAAGTATTTTATTTCCCAATCAAACTGCGCTAAAGGTTGTCCACTTATTCCTATTTGGGAATAAAGCTGTAGCTCTCTCTCTCTCTCTCTCTCTCTCTTCCATTCTCTCTCCTTCATTCCTTTTATATCATTCGTTAAGTTTGATTTCTCCCTGTTTGTACCATAATGTTTGTTTTACTACCTATATACCTACATATGCATATTTCCCTTGTGTGAATCGTAGTTCTGTATACTTAGTTGTTTTATGTAGTGGTTCTTAGGTAAGGTAAGGAAGAGGACACAGGGGTCGGCTGGGACTACTGACGTTTTTATTTAACAAACTCAAAGTATCTTCTGCTTTGCACACTGTGCACATTCAACTCAAAACTCGTCGTCACTTCCGGGTCTCTCGCATCCGGGAACTCAGGGTGTGTGCGTCAGTAGTCCCTTCTCTCTCCTCGTCCTCCGTTTCTCCAGGCTCTTATACTCTCCCCGCGCCCATTACTGGAACGAGAGACAGGTGTTGATGGTTTGTGTCCAACCCACTCACTTACCGCTCGTCTCCCGCCTCTCTCCCGCTGCAGACCTCGCTGAACCACGCCCCCTCTGCCACATTTTATTAAAACCCAATAATTACATATTAAATATATATATATGTCGACCATATATACTAATTAACAGCTTGATTCTGGCGCCTGATACGATGTATTAAAATGACTAGATTTTACCGTGTTACTATTTAAGTACATCAAATTGTACAAACAAAGGAAATATTATTTGCCTGATCAGCCAATTCATTTTTCTTATAGTTTGTAAGATTGATATTTGATGAAGTAATCTGAATTTCAGCTCGCAGGACGAGAAGAAATTAGATATCACTGCAATCAACTTTTATAAAGCTTACTTTTACATGATTAAAGGTTCTGTTATAAGTTAATATTGTTGTGTAGTACAAATGAATCATATTCATAGACTCATGAATATTTACCCCATTTGAATTAATTATTCCTCGAGACTCATTGTCGCTACATAAACTGGTGGAGGAAATTTTAGGCACGTTTCAAACTTTGTTTCTGTGAGTAATATTCATATTTATGTATATTTTTGGGTATTAATATTATGCACGCGCGTTTTTTTGTGAGATAAATCGCGCAAAGCGAACTCACTCATTGGCTGGGCAACGCCGAGCTCAGTGCAAGCACATAGATGCTAAATTTGCAATATTAAATGTACTACAGAAGATCACAAAATCTCTGTACAGTCTATACATACATAATATTGTGTTATCCTGCTTTGAGTTGAACGACGAAACCTTCTTTCAAGCGGAAGATTGAAATCGAGCGAGATTCCTCTTTTTCAATAAAATAGACCTACTGAAATTGTATCGTTAATATAAACGATAACTCCTGGTCTAATTTTGGCTTAGCTACCCAAAAATCTGAGACCTAAAACATTTGAATCAAAGATGCTGAAAACCATCAGCCAGTTTGATAAATTTAAACTTGTTTTGAATTTAATTTGAATTAAGTTGGGCTTTACAAAAAAAAAAAAATCTTTAAAAAGTTTTTTTTTCTCTCTCTTTCCCCCTCTCATTTGGGTTAGGTTCATTTTGGTAATTACAAACAGTATCAAAACTGCTTTTTGTTTTATCATTATTTGATAGAAACCTTTGCCTTTTTCTAAATTGCTCTTGATATGTAATTTTCTACTTCCTTTTCACCTACAACCATAAATCCCTTGATCCGGTAAACAAGAGAGCTTTAATTCATTTTAATTCCACCTGTTTACCCTCTTTCTGTATTTATTGTAGGGCTCACAAGCATCTATGGTGAATTGAGAATCGTCTCAAACTGGTCTCCACAAGCAGGGTTTTCCGACCGACGTGACCGTCACCAGCTGCGTGTGAATCTCGGTTTCTTTTATCTCTGACCGCCGTTGCGGCCCGCAGTGGCGACATCAGCAATTTGACACTCCAAAGAACACAAACCAGTCCAGCTCACGCACACAAGGCAATTTCTGGGACCAGTACCTAAACCGGGGCCTAATAGGTAAAAGAACGATCTATAAAAGAGGGTTCTAGGGAACGTACCGATTTTGCTGTGCTGGCTGGCGGTTGATGGATTGGTGTTGTCAGGTTGTGTTTAAAGTCATAAGCTGTTTGAGTGGGCATAAAGTGACATAGAGTAACGAAGGACCAAGGACACGGCAGTTGGGTGTTTGGGAACGCCCGGAAGGTGGATCACATCACTGGGTTTTCACCACTGAGCGACCTCAATTCGCCCAGGATGAGCTAAATGGGATAAAACCCATAAGTATAAGCCGAATTTTAGTATATCCTGAGCGTTTTGGCCCACCTTTCCTCTTTAAGCTGCACCCTATTCCTAGGTCTCCTACCCCTGGTATCCACCGTGAAACTCTTACGAAAAGTAACAGGCTTAGCTCTTTAGTTTTCTCTAACACTTCCAGCGCTCGCGCTTATTTTCCTTTCATTACAGACCAAATCATTTTGTGTTTGTTTCCACTGTGCCCTTTCCTATCCTCACTGTTTGGACTGTCATAATTTTATGTCTTTCAGTTCACTAAGAGACCCCAAGGAAAACTAAGTAATAGAGTGACAACCAAGCAGCCGGCGTCAACAAGTAAACCACCGGGCTACTGCCTGTCAAAAGTCTCTATTTCAGACTGACCCAAATATTGGCCCATCTAATTGTCTACATCAGTTAGCCCAAATTCTTATCGACGGCATAGTCCGTACGATAGATTGTTCGCCTTAGAACAAACTTGCATTGGCCTCTTTGTGTGTGTGTGTGCTGTGTTTCTCTCGCCCACAGTGAACCAGTATGTCCCGCTCATACAGCCCCGCCATCCCTTGGGATCGCCTAGCGGTATGGCTGAAAGCAATGACGAGCACTATTCTGTCTGAGGACGCCAGTGATCTGCAGCAGCTGAGCCAGGAGCAACTGGACACTGAGCTAGACAAGCTGATGGCATGCGATCCGACACAGAGTTACCCTCACAAAGAACTGGCCAAGATCCTCGGGAAGCCTTGCCCACAACCTTGTCGCCCACGACTCACGACAAGAGCAACGCCGATCTGGAACAAGAAGCGGCAGCGCTAAAGCTCCAAGCCGAGGAGGCCCGGAGAGACCAGGCCCTCATCCAGCATCACCTAGAGCAGCTACTTCTAGAGACCGAGAAAGAGGATGAGACGGACACAGAACAGGAGAAGGAAGTAGAAAGACTTCAAAAGACCCTGGAAGATCTCCGTTTGGACACCGATCGCAGAGAGCGGTCGGAAGAAGACGCCAGAAAAGAACTCAACAAACAGCTCCGATGCGGCGAAGTTCTCTTAGAGAGAACAAACACTGAACTTAAAGAAAGAGATGCTAAAGCAAAAGCCTGCGAAAAGCACTTACAGGCTGACCGAGCTGAGATCGATGAGCTTGTCCAGCAAAGACATGACCTCAAAGATGAACTTGACATGCATGTAATGTTGACACAGGATAAATATCTTAATTCGTTTTCCGAAGATGAACAGAGGTCTTGCGGTTGAGTAATTGATGACAAATTTTATTTTTGAATGAACTAACCCTTTAAGAAATAGTTCCACCTAAAATAATGATATAATTTACTTAACTTCGTTCTTTCAAACTTTTCTTTAAAAGGTAATAGTAATACAATACAATACAATATAATTTGGAAACATTTGTGAATGCTTTAACTAACATGAACTAACAAAGATATATACATTTGTTACAGTATTTAATATAGTTAATTGATTATGTTAGTTCAGTGCATTAACTAATGTTAACATATACAGCCTGTTGATTTTAACAACAATAATGCAAATGTTGAAAATAATTAAGATAAGTACATGCTGTAGAAGTATTGTTCATTCTTAGTTCATGTTAACTAATTACTTATTGTGGCCTGCGTATTCACAACGAATACAAATAGCGCTGCAGATTAAGACTAGGCAATTTCCTATCTGCCTAGGAAATTGCCTAGTCTTAATTTGCAGCGCTATTTGTACTCGTTGTGAATACGCAGGCCACAAGAAGTAATTAGGTGTGGGTTTTTTTTTATCACTTTGACTCGGGACATGCTAGCTGGCAACATAAGATTCCATTCATTATGCTAAGCTAAGCTAGCGGCAACGCTGCCAAACTAAAACAATGCATGCACTGAGACAAAAATGCATTTGCCCACATATGTAGGAAAGAATCTGAATAAGACCTATTTCTAAAAACGGTGGAGTGTTCCTTTAAAGAAACACATTGACTTTTTGGGACTTTATTTTATTCACCATATCCCCCAGAGTTAGATAAGTCCATACATATCATTCTCATCTCCATGCGTGCCATAACTCTGTCTGACGCACGCATCGCTAGCCTAGCTAAGCACAAAGACTGGAGGTAAACGGATCCATCTAGCCTACTACTCAATAAGTGACAAAATAACGCCAACATTTTCCTGTTTACATCTTGTGATGTGTATAGTTACATTGTGTACTAAGACCATTTTTCTAGACCGATATGGCTAGGAACTACACTCTCATTCCTGCATAGTAATCCATAGAAAATGCGGCACAATGATATTTCACTGCGCCTGAAAATAGGCTAACATCCGTCAACATAACTTGCGTGACAACCTGCTTACACAGAGAGCGTGCTGGGGACTATTTTCAGGTGCTGTGTAATATTATTGCGCCGCTGCACTCATGAGACGGCTCAAAGTTCCTTGATCATTACACAGAAATGAGAGTGTAGTTCCTAGCCATATCGGTCTAGAAAATCATACCTTTTCATTTTCTGTTGGTCTTAGTACACAATGTAACTATACACGTCACATCATGTAAATAGGAAAATGTTGGCGTTATTTTGTCACTTATTGAGCAGTAGGCTAGATGGATCCGTTTACCTCCAGTATTTGTGCAAAGCTAGGCTAGCGGTGGGTGTGTCAGACAGAGTTATGGCACGCACGGAGATGAGAACGGTATGTATGGACTTATCTAACTCTGGGGATACGGTAAATAAGCTAAAGTCCCAAAAAGTCAGTGTGTTCCTTTAACAAATGAAATTTTATTGTAAAGTGTTACAAATGGTTTTATCATACCATATAAAATCATTGTTCACTAAAAATATTTCCCTCTTATTTTAAAGACGTTTTGTTGGAATAAATCCGGAAAAGGGGACCAAGGCTGCACGGGGAAAAGTCACATCCAAAAAAAACTGTGAAAACAGTGCACAAAAAAAAGCATAACTGTCAACACCAAAGTGTCAAACCTCTTGAAGAGACTAATGGACTTTGAGTGGGACTTCATTTAATAAGTGTAGTTGACACACCCCACACCCATGCAGGTTGGTTTCTGAAAAATATCCTGGTCTGGTGAGTTACACTTTGTTTATACCAAGTTATTTAGATATTACAGATGCTGATGCTTTGTTAAAGTGTTCAAGTGTTATAAAGCCTATTCAAGTGTTTATTTTAGAATTTTTGTTTTAAAATAATTGGTTTGTTTTAGTGCAATTGTTTTTTTTTTTTTGAGTAATGTTTGGTGAAGCCTGATTCGATTTGTATTTTATATACAGGTAGATTGTCTATATATTGTTTGTTTTTGTTTGTATGTTTGCTTTTTAATTAGTTGCAGATATCCTGGTCAGTGCACATATGAAGATGGACAGGAGCCATAGTCCCATATTTAATTCATTTCATTTAACTGCTCTCAGATGGTTATATAAAGAGTCTTCGAGTCACAGGTGAAATCCACATTTTGAGAGTTGGATCACTCTCTCACTCTTTATTGAAGATACAACATATGCCTACTGTATATATATGCCACTTTGCATAGCTATCACTTGAATATACAGCTATTGCGGTAAAAAAAAAAATCTGTCAGTCATGAATGAGCGCATCTGATTTTCACTGTTTGCTCTGGTACAGCAAACATAATTTCATTAATCATATCATCAGCACATGGAAAAGTTTGAACAAGTACTAGTCAGGTAAAATCACTGATTGGATTATAAGGCAAGGCAAGGCAAGTTTATTTATATAGCACATTTCATACACAATGGAAATTCAAAGTGCTTTACATAGAAAATGAAATTAAAATAGTGATAAGAAATAAGAATACCACGTGTAAGAATTAAAAATAAAAACAGGATAATTAAAACAGTTGTAAAGAGAATTTTTAAAATAAGAAGAAATAGAAATAAACAGTTGTAAAGATAATTAAAAAGAATACAATTATTACAGTATATATAGATACAAAATAAAAAATAAAAATAATAAAGATGATGCATAGATTAGATTAGGTGCAATCAGTGGGACGTACAGTGCTCATTCAGTAAATGCACAGCTGAACAGATGAGTTTTGAGTCTGGATTTGAATGTGGCTACTGTCGGAGCACATCGGATCTCTTCTGGAAGCTGGTTCCAGCTGCGGCTGGCATAATAGCTAAACTCAGACTCTCCTTGCTTTGAGTGAACAATTTCTAACTGACTTGATCCTGATGATCTGAGTGATCTTTTGCGTTTGTATTTAATCAGCATATCTGCAATGTATTGAGGTCCTAGGTCATTGAGTGATTTTTAAACAAGTAATAATACTTTAAAATTGATCCTAAATGCAACTGGAAGCCAGTGTAAAGACCTGAGGACTGGTGTGATATGGTCATATTTTCTGGTTCTGCTCAGAATCCTGGCCGCAGCATTCTGTATGAGCTGCAGCTGTCTAATGGTCTTTTTGGGAAGGCCGGTTAGAAGACCATTACAATAGTCCAACCTGCTGGTGATGAAAGCATGAACGAGTTTCTCTAAGTCTTGCCTGGAAAAAAGGCAGCTGATTCTTGATATATTTTTCAGATGATAGTAAGCTGATTTAGTTATTGCTTTGATGTGAAGTTACTAAACGTAATTTCGGGAGGAAGTACGCCCATCTAATCTTCCAATTAATACCAAGGTATAAAACCAGCAGCCTACCTCTTCCCATTGTTAGTTCTTGCAGCATCCCTCCTCCTCCCTTTTGAACAATTTGCCTGTTATAGTGGGGCAATTGGAGCTCGGGTAGAATATCCTCTCCGAGCCCCTCTATAGCAGACAGCAAGCCAAATCCGTTTACCACTTTCACTAAGATTATATGGGCACACAAAGTCGTGAAATGACAGCTGAAACTCAGGTCTGACTCCAAAATCACACCAAGATTCCTGACTTGATTTTTTGTTATAAGACCTTTAGCCTCAAGATATGTATTCACCTTGTGGATTTCATCTTTGTTTCCAAATGTAATGATTTCAGTTTTGTTTTTGTTTAACTGAAGATAGTTTTGGCTCATCCAACTGTTAACTTCGTCAATGCATTTGCACAGGGAGTCAATGGGGCTATAGTCATTAGGTGATAGTGCTAAGTAGATCTGGGTCTCGTCAGCATAGCTGTGGTAAGCCATTTGGTTGTCTCTCATTATTTGGCTCAGTGGCAGCATATACAGGTTGAATAGGAGTGGTGCAAGATTTGACCCTTGTGGGACTCCCCAAGTTATGGATGTCCAGTCAGACTTATGGTCACCTATACTCACAAAATAACCTCTCCATTCTAAGTACGACCTGAACCATTTAAGGACCATCACAGAAAGTCCGATCCAGTTTTCCAGCCTGTCAAGAATTATGTTGTGATCAACCATGTTGAATGCAGCACTGAGGCCGTGTAGTACCAGAATTGATGTTTTGCCTGGATCTGTATTGAGGCGAATATCATTTATTATCTTTATGAGCACTGTTTCTGTACTGTGATGTGGTTGGAAACCAGATTGAAAATTGTCAAAGTATCCGTTTGAGCTTAAGAATTTGTTCAGCTGACTGAAGACAACTTTTTCAATTTGAGATTGGTCTGTAGTTGCTCAATATGGAGTATCCAGATTTCTCTTTTTCAAAAGAGGCTTAACTACTGCTGTTTTAAGGGAGTTTGGAAAATTCCCATTGAGAAGTGAAGAGTTTACCACTTCTAGCAGATCTGCTTCTAAACATATAAACACACTTTTGAAAAAAGAAGTGGGGAGTGTGTCAAGGGCGCAGGTTGATGTTTTAAGGTACTGTACCGTTTCTTCTAAAATTTTTACAATAATTTGCTTCGAAATCAGACATAGTAACTTTCTGAGGTTGTGGTCTGATCTGACTGACCCCAGAGCAACTCAAGGATGTGCTGATCAACTTTCTGATATTATTGATTTTCTCTTAGAAGAAGGAAGCAAACTCACTGCATTTGCTGTCAGAGAGCATTTCACCTCGGGGGGGTTTGTTAGTCTCTCTACAGTAGCAAAAAGAGTGCGCGTGTTGTTTATGTTTCTGTTTATAATATTTGAGATGCAGGTCTGTCTAGATTTGCCTAGCTCCACATTGAAATCATGAAGGCTGTCTTTATAGATATTATAATGGACTACAAGTTTTGTCTTCCGCCACACGCGTTCAGATTTTCTGCATTGTCTTTTCATTTTTTGGACTGCTGTTGAGTTTCTCCAAGGTGCTTTCTGTCTGCCACTCTTTTTCCTGACTTTCTCATGAGCAATATCATCAATTACACTCTTAACTTTTGAGTTAAAAGAGTCAAGGAGAAAATCAACAGATATGTCTGTTGTCAGATATGAGTCTGCAGATATGCTTGGTTTTATAGATATAGCCTTCATAAATAGCACACTAGTGTTCTCATTTAAGCTTCTCTTTTTGACAGAGACAGATCTAGCTTCAATGGCAGGAGAGATTGAAATATCAAATAAAATACAGAAATGATCAGACAATGCTACATCCTTAACAACAATTGATGAAATGTTTAGACCCTTGCTGATAAGTAAATCTAGAGTGTGTCCACGATTGTGTGTGGGACCTGCATGCTGTGTCAAATCAAAAGTGTTAAGAACAGTCATGAACTCTTTTGTTGTACTGGATTCAGCATTGTCAATGTGAATGTTAAAATCCCCAGCAATGGCAAAACAATCAAACTCTGATGAGATTATTGATAACAGCTCTGTAAAGTACTCAACAAAGGATGGAGAGTATTTTGGAGGCCTGTAAATAATGATAAGCAGGATGCGTGGAGCACCTTTTAACACAATACCCAGATATTTAAAAGACAGATAGTCACCAAATGACACTTGCTTACATTGATAGACATCTTTTAAAAGATCAGCAATACCTCCACCTCTCCTAAATGCTCATAAAAGTAACTCTTTAAAACAATTACTGTAGTGGCTTCAACATTCTCTTCAACAGTATCCGAATGGGGGAAGAAGGGAGTATACTTCACAGCTTTAGCAGGCTCTTCACTGAACTCAGACAGAGAGGAGGGTACATATTTTTCAGCTTTAGCGGGCTCTTCACTGGACTCAGACAGAGAGGAGGGTGCATACACTTCACAGCTTTAGCGGGCTCTTCACTGAACTCAGATAGAGAAGAAGGTGCATATACTTCACAGCTTTAGCAGGCTCTTCACTGGACTCTGACAGAGAGGAGGGTACGTATACTTCACAGCTTTAGCAGGCTCTTCACTGAACTCTGACGGCGGGGAGGGTACGTATACTTCACAGCTTTAGCAGGCCCTTTGCGGGACTCAGATGGAGAAGAGGTAATGTATACTTCATAGCTTTAGCAGGCTCTTCACTGGACTCTGACGGAGAGGAGGGTATGTATATTTACAGCTTTAGCAGGCTCTTCACTGGAAAAATTTTACCATAGAAGAGGATTTATGTTTGAGTTCATTCAGAAGTCAATGTCTGTTTGTGAAACACTTTTTTCAGCTGTTCAGACACAGCTTCTGCTGAAGCCCAGGGGTGTAACGGTGGGACATCTAAAGTGGGAGCTTTCCCGTCTTAGGTTGTCGGATCATTTAAATGATATTAGCTCCAAGACAGTGAAAAGACAATTTACATATTGTGTTTGTGCCTTTACTCTGTGGAAAAATACTGGGGGGGTTGCTTAAACATTGGGGGTATAAAAGCTTGGGCCTTCTATTGTTCCTCAGTTCACACTTGTGGTAACCCCGAGTATGGTTGCTCCAATCGTGGATTCATTTCTTGCAAGGAATTAAATCTTTATAAAGACACAATTGGCTAAGGTTTGTCTCTTATTCAGAAATGCAATGGAGTTAACATATTTTTGCCGCAACAATTTTGGTGACAGGAAGTGAGGATTCCTTGGATGTGCCTTCCAGAACCCGAGAACGGACGGTGGCTGATCATCCTGGACGTTAGAGTCACAGCCTTACCCCGACTGATTAAGGGAGAAGGGCCGGCTGCTCTAGGGGTTCTGGAGGGTCCAACCACTGGAATAAGAGAAAACGAACCGAGGTGGCAACGGGACACTCTGGTAAGTGACAAATCCAAAATTATAGGAATTTGAATTTGGTTAAATTAAGATTTGGGAAACTAAGGTTTAAACCATAGGGGAGTCTGGTTCTGTGGTCAACGTGATTAAGAAATTCTGGGAGGATTGAGATTGGCACCTTGGTATTCCACCAATTTCGATCTCTTCAAAAGCCTCAACATCGGCAGGCCAAAATAAACCAACCGGCAAGAAAAGATTGGCTAAATCATCTTCACCTCACCAGGCAAAAAGATCGTCAATCCCAGCTAGGCTACCATCTCCTCCACAAAGAGCTGAACCCTCAAACACAAACGATCAGCTCATTTCGGCAGTACAAAGCCTTGCGCAAACAGTCAAAGGATTGGAATCCAAAATGTCGGCTTACGAACATTTTTTCTCAAATTCTAATCTCAGTTCAGATACGGCGATGATCTCACCAGTAATTACTCAGTTCCGGCCTTTTTCCTTCGGATCAAGCAACCCTTCGAACGAGCCTTCTACATCTTCTACATTGCCTTCTTCTCTACATTCGATTCAGACGCCTCTCCAAGACGTTCACGCATCATCGGTGTCTTCAAACTTTTACCTCTCCACAGCGGCTCCTGCCCAAAATTTCGGTAGGCGTTTTGTTTCGCCAGCAGCGGTAGCCGTGTCCCCTAAACTAAGAAACAACATCATCCAAGGTAAGGATGTTAATCTGGCTTCTTTACTTCTCCCTTCACCCGCTGCCGACAGAAAGATGGTGGATTGCGGTGACGTGGCGGTTATCCTTAAAACCTCCGACCCTCGCCTTCAACGTAATTTATCGTTCGGCAAATTCGTTATTGCTTTCGGAATCTACAGAGACATTTTGTGCCAAATCTACCCAGAGAGAAGGGAAGAGTTAGATCTCTACCTATTCATGATCGCGGACTTCAGCCAACGATACGGGGGCACGTTGTTCTATGAATACCACAAGTCACTTTCAGCTAAATCTGCTTCATTTATCACTCTCTGCAACGCAAGGATAGACTGGTCAGTTACAGACACGGAACTGCTCGTCCGTCATTTCGGCGGCCAAAAAATATTGGCATGGGCTATTTGCAGCGCTCACGGTCATTCGGCTACACTCTGCCCCAAAGCATTTGCAAACAATGATCAGGGTACTGTCCATGGTGCTGAAAAAGTAAGACCCTATTCGGACAGCAGAGGCCGCCATAATGCAAATTTCAATGGTTTTCCTATATGTTCTCGTTTCAATTAATCTGTCTGTACATATCCTTATTGTACATTTCTCCACATCTGTAGTTATTGCAAGGACCCACACCCGAAATCTGTCTGTCCACGCCGGTACAGACCTGCAGCCACAGGGAGAGCCCCAAATCAGAGAAAATTCTGAATAGTCACCCATCTACTCCTATCAATATTCCAAACCTTTCAAGTTATCTTTTTTCTCACCCTGATTCGGTTTTTGTGGATTATTTAATCACGGGCTTGTCCCAAGGGTTTCGGGTAGGAGTTCTTTCACACCTCTTTGCCTCTTTCGTTGCAAAAAATTTGCAATCAGCCAGAAATGAACCAGACACGGTTTCAGCACTACTAGAGCAAGAGGTTAATAAAGAATACGTTGTTGGCCCTTTCGGTTCTCCTCCCTTTTTTCCCTTTAGGATTAATTCTATAGGCATTGCAACACACAAATATTCGGGCAAAAACGTCTTATTTTCGACATGTCTTCTCCCCATTCCTCTAACATAGCAAGCGTTAATGAATGCATTCCTCTAACTCCTTTCTCTCTACACTATGCATCAGTGGATAACGCCATTCAGTTAATTAAGCTAGCAGGCCAAGGTGCTTGGTTAGCTAAGGCTGACATCACAGATGCTTTCAAAATCATGCCAATCCACCCTTCTGACTGGCATCTTTTTGGATTAAAATGGGATTCCAAATTCTACTTCGCGGCAAGGCTCACATTTGGGTGCAGAAGTAGCCCCCACATATTTAACTCTCATATTTAACTCTCTGTCTCTCCGAAGCTTTGTGTTGGATCCTGCTGAGCGTATGTAAGCTCCCTTTTGTTCTACACTTACTCAACGATTTCTTGTTGATTGATTTTCCTAATTCTCAATCTTCCAACCTTGACATTCTTAAGCAGGTATTTAGTGACGTTGGCGTGCCTATCTCGATAGAAAAAAACATTGGGTCCTTCCACTTCTCTGGAATTTCTAGGCATTTCCCTTGATACGGTCAATATGCAAGCTTCTCTTCCTCACGAAAAACTCTTAAGGATCAGATCCTTTTTGGAAAATTTTGCCTCTTTAGGCGTAGTTTCGAAACGTGACATACTTTCCCTGCTTGGTCATCTCAATTTCGCCATGAGTATAATTCCGCAAGGAAGGGCTTTTATTTCTCGTTTACTAACATTGGCTCATTCAACGCAAAACCTAAGCGATTCGCTTCAGTTAGACGAAGGATGCATATCGGATATAAAATTTTGGACTCAGTTGCTTAATGATTGGAATGGCATTTCTTTTTTCTACAATGATGATTTTGAATCATCAGCAGACCTAAATTTATTTACCGACGCCGCCCGTCCATTGGTTTCGGGGGGCTCTTTAAAGGACAATGGTTTGCAGAGAAATGGCCAACAGCATTTCCCGCGTCTGGTCCGGGCTCCGTTTCTTCCGCGCTATACGAGCTTTATCCTATAGTAATAGCCAGCGTAATTTGGGGTCCAGAGTGGTCAAGGAAACGTATTATGATGTTCTGCGATAACGAAGCCGTCGTTGCTATCATCAATTAAGGCAGATCATCGTGCCCAACGATTATGCCTTTCCTAAGGCGCCTAATCTGGCAATCTGTCGTCTTTAATTTTATCATTAAAGCTATTCATATACCCGGACACTCCAACGTCATCACTGATGCTCTATCTCGTTTTCATTTTCAGACTTTCAGATGGCTTTGCCCTTCAGCCAACACGGATCCCACACCCTGCCCTCCCCTATCAGCAGCAACGTTAAATTAGACGACTTGGTCAGATCAGCCAGACATTATATGTCTAAAGGAGTAGCTCCTTCTACCTATAAAACTTACTCCTCAGCTTGGTCCTCTTTTTTTAACGTTCTGCTTTTCCTTTCAGATCCCTCTATTTCCCATCTTGATTGCAACTGTCTGCTCTTTTCTCGTTTTCAATTTCGAGAAACGCAATCTCAAACCTTCTTCAATTAGGAGATTACTAGCAGGAATTCAATTTTACGCTAAATATTTTAACCCAGATTTTCCAAGTCTTTTTTCTGCTACTTCGATTCGGCTATTACTTAAAGGCATTAGTAAATCTTCTAGTATCTCTCCAGATAAACGGCTGCCTTTTACTTTACCCCTTCTGCAAAGATTAATTACTTCCATCCGTAACAGCCTATTTTCCACATTTACTAACATCTTGCTAGAAGCTGTGTTTTTAACTGCTTTTTACGGGTTCATGCGTCCGGGAGAATTTAATTCAGCAACTAATCATTTCGATTCAGCCCATGGTCTTTCCTTTTCTGATTTACGCTTCTCACCTAAATTCTTTACACTTTTCCTCAAGCACTCTAAAAGTGATTCTGAAGGTTCAGGAGTCACACTAACAATTTCTAAAATTGGCAACAATTTCTGTCCTTTCTCATCCATGCTCCTATTCCTTAAAGTTCGTCAGAGATCCCCAGATCAATTTCCACTATTTATCCTACCTAACGGAGCACCCCTCTCTAAAGCCTGGTTTAAGAAACACCTAGTTTCTGTCCTCAAAAGTTGCAGCCTATCTCCCTCCCAGTATACCGGACAGTCCTTCAGGATTGGGGCAGCTACCACAGCAGCTGAACGTGGCATTTCAACTGCAGCTATCAAGATCCTGGGCAGATGGTCTTCTTCGGCATTCGAGTCTTATATAAGACCTGATTCAAAAATTATCCTCGAAGCTCAGCAAGCTCTTCAGTAATGGTTCAGGTAAAACCCTATGCAGCTACTGGTGGTGGTTATAAATATCGTATGTTGTCTAGCAGACCGTGTGGCCCTGCGGCCTTATCTCTGTGGTCTAGCAGACCATGTGGCCCTGCGGCCTTAAACTCCGTGGACTAGCAGACCGAGTGGCCCTGCGGCCTTAAACTCTGTGGTCTAGCAAACCGTGCGGCCCTGCGGCCTTAAACTCTGTGGTCTAGCAAACCGTGTGGCCCTGCGGCCTTAAACTCTGTGGTCTAGCAAACCGTACGGCCCTGCGGCCTTAAACTCTGTGGTCTAGCAAACCTTGTGGCCCTGCGGCCTTAAACTCTGTGGTCTAGAAAACCGTGCGGCCCTGCAGCCTTAAACTCTGTGATCTAGCAAACCGTGTGGCTCTGCGGCCTTATCTCCGTGGTCTAGCAAACCGCGTGGCCCGGCGGCCTTAAACTCTGTGGTCTAGCAAACCGTGCGGCCCTGCGGCCTTAAACTCTGTGGTCTAGCAAACCGTGCTGCCCTGCGGCCTGATCTCCGTGGTCTAACAAACCGTGTGGCCCGGCAGCCTTAAACTCTGTGATCTAGCAAACCGTGTGGCCCTGCGGCCTGATCTCCGTGGTCTAACAAACCGTGTGGCTCTGCGGCCTTAAACTCTGTGGTCTTGCAGACCGAGTGGCCCTGCGGCCTTATCTCTGTGTCTAGCAAACTGTGTGGCCCTGCGGCCTTATCTCTGTGGTCTACCAACCCGTGTGGCCCTGCGGCCTTATCTCTGTGGTCTAGCAGACCGAGTGGCCCCGCGGCCTAGTCTCTGTGGTTTATATAATGGTGGAAGCATCAGCAACGGCCAAAGTTTTACAACTTGCTGCAGCAGATATTAATCACTTACGCATAGTACGCCTCTACAACTATAACTTCAGGTTCTGTTAGACATCACCAGGTGGTGTTCCACGTCCTCGCTTACCATGCTAACTCTTGTTCTTCTTCTCTTCAGGAACTCCAGGACAGAAGACCGGCGGGTCTACTCTATTTATCATTTTGGGGGATAGGTTCTGTCCAGGTGGAAGCATTCTTCCACCTAAATTTTGGGGGTCGGCTGCGCCTCTGCCTTCATCTTCAGGCAGGATATGCAGAGTACGGACCCTCCGACTGTGAACTATGGACGGGACTTATGCCAAAATATTTGATTGCTTGCTGGGCTGTTAATAAATGGATAATTGTCACACTGTTCATTCTCCCGAGTCTTTCTGGTAGAACTGTACGGAGACGTCCGACAGATTAATAGCGTGCACGCAAAAGACCACAGAAAGACTTCCAGTATGGAAAATCCCAAAGAAGCTAGCAGAATATGAGACACCGGTATTTTGTCAAATGAAAAAGTTATATGGCCAGAGATGCATGGGGGATATAGAGAAATTAATTAAATATCATGATTTCCAAAAGAAAAGAAAAACTGTGAGTCAACAGGATGAGAGGGGTGAAAGAATCTGTTGAGGAGAGGAGACAAATCTAAGGGCTATTGTGGGGGATGTGTGTGTGTGAGAAATGCAAACTAACAGTGTTGAATGAAATTGATAGCAGGGAAGGAATTTTTTTGTCTGATCACAAAGCTGTTTAAAGATCATTGGTGAGTATGAACTTTGATAAGCTATGGATAACAGTTTGTGATAACTAAATTAGAGCTAACAATTTGAGAGACATGATCAGTAACTTGATCAGGCCGGATAAAGATTTTGAGACGAGAGAGCAAATGCTGTAAGCAGCTCTGCTCTGAAGCTAGCAATTTAAAGAAACAACCAGAACTTATTAAGAAAATGGGCAGCAATGTTTTAATTATGTTTAGAAAATTATACGGCAATTTAACTGGCTACAAATTAATTGAGAACAAGAGAAATTCAAATTTCTAGATGTTAGTGCATAATGAATAATGAATAATCATGGGTTGTAAAATGGGTGGAATGCCATTAAACCCCGAAGGAAAGATCCCAGTAACTAAGGGATTGTATAATCTGATAACATTAAACACTGAAGGAAAGATCCCAGTAACTGTGGGACTCTGAATAGCTAAATTTTTGTTTTAAAAAGCAGATGAAAGTTACCATAAATTGCTGAATGAAACAGAGTGTTTTTAATTGTGGTCAGCAGGGCTGTGTCCACTCACCCATAAGGTGTTGAAGGTGTGACAAATGAGGCCACCACACTAAAATCTGTAAATGAAACCCAGTAAAAAGAAAGAAACAGAGACGAGATTTAAACTGTCTTAGAAAATAATGAAATAACAATAGGGTTTTAATAAATATGTTCTTGCTCTTCTCACTTTTGCAAAACTCTGATAATGCTTATTGGACTGAATATTGGGTGGTTGAAATAACTTTAGGTAAGTTAATATGTTGGAAACCCTAGAAGTTGATGCTTTGGTTTCAAAAGATAAGCTTGTGCTGAGCTGTAATAAATGCTGATTTGCTTATCTGAATTTGGCACCACCACGTCATTTCTGGTGCTGTGGCCTAGCTTGAGTAACACAGAATCAATCTGAGGGTGATTTGAAAATGTGATTTCAGTCTAAGGATAGAGTTTAAAAGGAAAATGTCTGAAGTTTATTTGAAAACAATTTAAATTTCTAATCAGATCTCACTAGCTTGTGTAAAGAGTGAACAGTTGCAGTGCAGATGAAGATGCAGTGTGCCGGCCCTGAATGCCTCAGAGTCTCTCTCTCTCATTCAAACCCAGCACAAAGCTGTTATCTGAGCATGTGTCATAAGTGATGAGATACTTATGGTTAAGCACACGGCATCATTTGAAAATCATAGAGACAATGATTTGATAAAAAGGACATTTTTGACTAATAGTTAAAGGATTGCCATGGAGGGCAATGATAGATATTTTGATGAAACAAAATGAGATGTTTTTAAAATATAGAACTGAAAATGTTGTGTCTGATCTAAGCCTTCACCATGTACAGGACCGATGGATCGACACACAAAGGTAGCAGAACATTAAACTGAATGGACAGTTGTTCTGGCTAAATCCACTGAGTGGTGGATTTTAGTGATTTAGTTGTATTGTGATAATTGTCTCCATTTTCTACCTATAGTAAGCAGACCAGATGGCTCTGATGACTCTTGAATGCACTCTATGCAAAGTTCCAGAAAACATCATCCTGTTGAGGGTCCAAAAAAAATAAATTAGAGCGATGACCAATGTGCGTGAGATGATTCGCCAAAGACGGGTAAGATCCTCTCTTGGCCAGCAGGGGGACAACCTAAGCCAGGGTTTCATCGACATTGGGGGCACCTCCAAGAAGGGGGGTGTTTTTATGTGAGGTGTGTATGAGAGTTGAGCAGATGTCTGTATGGCCAGCAGCATCATAAACGGAGGAGTTGTGTTTTTGTAGGGGCCGAGAGTCCAGAGAGATATACAGCAGTCCGACCTAGAGATGTTCCTCTATACCGCTCACCCAAGAACTGCTTATATTGTTTGTGAATTCCAGGGAAGACCCTGAGGGAAAGTTATGATGGTAAGGGGCATTCAAGAGCCAGCTGAGACCATGCTGTGAATTGTCATACATTTTATGGAGAACAGAACAAAATTTATTAATTGGTATAAGTAAAACTGTGTGATATTGAACTAATATGTCTCTATCATAGTCTTAAATCCAGCAGGTCATTAGATATGGCATAGGATAATTCAAAGACATGGTGATAGCTTTAAGATGAGGACAGCTTTTGAAGTTCAAAAAAGAAGGACTGGATAACAAAGGTATTTAAACTAAAGATTATAGTTTGTTCTGAGTTAAAGTCTCAGAGGCTGTTGAAAAGATTATCTGTGTAAGAGAGAGAGAGAGAGAGAGAGAGAGAGAGAGAGAGAGAGAGGCTGCTTGTGGAGGCGGGGATGGCACAGTGTCTGTAATCGGCCATGTTAAAGCTGAGACAAAACCAAAACAACCCAGCTGACTTTTCTAAAGACAACTTAATAGTGAACAGACATGATTTGAAAATGGTTAAGAAACCAAGTAGAAGCAAATTTCGAGAATGAGCAGTTCATATGTATGCCCTGATTGAGCTTAGTGTTTTATCACTACAGATGGGTTAAGCCAAACGACAGACTTTAAAAGAAGCGTATTATTCTGAGTGATTCTGATAAAAGATGATCCAGAACATGGGACGAGCTTCAAGTGGATTGATAGCCAGCTTGGTCTGTTACTGGTAATAATGATGACTACTTTTGTCATTTATGACGAGGATTTGAATTACTCTCTGGATTAGTTAAAATAGTAAGCGTAAAAGCGTATAGACTTGAGGACAGAGACAAAATGACAAATTGGCTTAAGTCATTATCTAAATTTTCCAGAGAATCCATCACAATTATGAAAGGCCAGAGGGCGAACAAAAGAATATAAACTTTAAAATGAAAAGTTTTATTTTTGTGTTTTCTCCATTAAATGGAGGCAGGACATTAATTCATCTAGAGAACTACAGTTAATGTAAGAGAAAAACAAAAACAAAACAAGAGGCTGTGAGGCTTTCTGTGTGACTAGGATTGAGATGGAGGACAGTAATATTTGGGATTTCTGCAGAGCAGTGGACAGTGGAAAGGTGTGCCGTAGGTGAGACAGAGGACTTCGCGGTGAAGGTGAGACTGCATCAAGGATCGGCTCTGAGCCCCTTCTTGTTTGGAGTGGTGATGGACAGGCTGGCAGAGGAGGTCAGACAGGAATCTACATGGACTATGATGTTTGAGGATAACATTGTGATCTGTAGTGAGAGCAGGTGGACGAAAGTCTAGAGAGGTGAAGGTTTGCTCTGGAGAAAAGAGGAATGAAAGTTAGTCACAGGAAGAACAGAATACATGTGTGCCAAGTGGAACAGTGAGGTTCCAGGGAAAAGAGGTGAAGAAGTTTGTGTGTGCAGGCAGGTTGGAATGGGTGGAGAAAAGTGCCAGGTCTGTTGTGTGAGAGTAACAGCAAGAATGAAAGGGAAGGTGTGCAGAACAGTAGTGAGAACAGTGATGATGGTTCGCACTGAGGAAGACCAAAGAGGAGGTTTATGGATGTAGTGAAAAAGGAACATGAAGGTAGGGAAAGAAGGAAAAGACAATTCAAGACATTGAAAGGAAAATTTACTTTAAAATCCTAATTAATTGGAAAGATTTTGATAAAGAATTGGGTATTAAATATGATTAAGCATAATGTCACAAGAGATAGATGAGTGAACGAGCTGATTGAATGTAATACGAATAGATAATTATGTCGTTTTGATGAAAAGTTTTCAACATTAACAAATTTAGGTTTATGTTATAAATGGTTAGATATGATGAGTGAAATTGCAGTTGATGGAAACAGTAATTTTTAACAAAAACAGGGTGGTTTGTAAAAGAATTGTGTTGAAACAACGGACTGGAGGAAGTTTGACAGGAATATGATGTTCAGTGAGAAACTGGGAGCATTTAGATCTGAATATAAACATGAAGTTGAGTTAGAGAGGATAATGACAACCATGACAAATGCACAAAAGAGAATCAGTGCATTTCAAACATACGGCCTGCATGGGCAGAGGAGTCATCTGAATAGTGGGATGTTTATATGGAGATTTAAAGCGCTTAGATGGATTATTATCTATCTTAATTATTTTTTTGTTGTTTAGTTGTTGATGATTTGGATTTATCAAGAGAATCAATGATTGTTTTTCTTCCTTTACACTAATCATGTATTTGGTCTCTGAGGAGTGACTGAGGGTCTGGCCTAGGGATCTGTGATGTGTCGTTAAAACACTTGAAAGCAACAAGGTGTCGTGTTTTTGGATTTTGAAGGTATCACCCACCCCTAAATGGACAGGAGTGCAGTAACAGAGCTTACTCATTTAGCACGGCTTCCAGATTTGAAATATGGATTTTATATTAACTTTCACTGAAACACGAAAGAATCAGGATAAAAATTGGAGATCGTAGCCCTGACTGAAACATGCAAGCTGATGAAAAGTAAAAGTGTAACAATTTGAAAAGATTTGCATTTTGAACATTAATAACAAAGATTTTATTTAAACCGGCAGATGAGATTGCGAAGGCCGAGCAGAAGCAGTCAAAGGAACCATAATGTCTTTTGATATTTGAAATAAACACAAATGCTTTCACTTCTTTACAGAGTACAGAGACCTTCGCCACAACAACGGAGAAACAGCTGTGGAAACGATGTGGCTGCACTTTTCAAAATGGTGTGGTGATGGCAAGCCTTGTTTACCCCGAAAATTCTTTGACCATTATGTTTAGATGGCTGCATGGATGATCAGGCAGCCAAAGGAGGAATTAGTTAAATGAAAACTGATGAAAACTGTCTGGGGTACAGTATTTTTATGAAAAATTTTGTAGAAGGAAAGGCCTAGAGCAAATCTGAGTCTGTTCGAGACTGTTTAATGGAAGGGGTAAACAATAGCTTACATCAATATAATTTGTGAATTATTGCAAAAGAAATGTCCTCTCTGTGTCTAAGATCTGTGTGCAGGTTAAGGGACTCCTTTACATAACATCAGACCAGATGTTTGATGTCGTGATACGGGACTACAGAAGGAACAGATGGAAAGTGAAAAGGTGACGAGGGCCTTTTGTCGTGCTTCTGACGACAAACACCGCCATCAATGTAGCTGAGAAAGATCCCACCAGTGATCGGAGAGAAGGAACCGAGAGGAGCTGGAGGCACACATCTGTGCGGACGGAGGTCACACAAACATCATTTGCCGCTATCAGCTCAGGAGCAGAGACACTGGCACAGCGTGGAGCTGAGACAACAAGTTTAGAACCTGTTGCAAGCCCACAGAATCAGAGTTGCACAATCTACAGAGAGGTGGAGTCCTTTCATTAACAGAGCAGCTTTCTGGGCGTACAGCTGTGCGATTCATCTTGCCAACTGAAAGACTGGAGCAAAGCAAAGCCGTGGTGCTCTTTTCAAAGCTTGGACTGTGAGACTTGACAAGAAAAACATTCATATATACATTTAACATTTTTCTTGGGAATTATTAAAGAATGATAAAAGGGGGAATTGTAGAGGAAAAATTTAACCATAGAAGAAGATTTATGTTTGAGTTCATTCAGAAGTCAATGTCTGTTTGTGAAACACTTTTTTCAGCTGTTCAGACACAGCTTCTGCTGAAGCCCAGGGGTGTAACGGTGGAACATCTAAAGTAGGAGCTTTCCCGTCTTAGGGTGTTAGGGTGATCATTTTAATGATATTAGCTCCAAGACAGTGAAGGGACAATTTACATATTGTGTTTGTGCCTTTACTCTGTGGAAAAATACTGGGGGGGTTGCTTAAACATTGGGGGTATAAAAGCTTGGGCCTTCTATTGTTCCTCAGTTCACACTTGTGGTAACCCCGAGTATGGTTGCTCCAATCGTGGATTCATTTCTTGCAAGGAATTAAATCTTTATAAAGACACAATTGGCTAAGGTTTGTCTCTTATTCAGAAATGCAATGGAGTTAACGTATTTTTGCCGCAACAAGGTCGATGCATGTGTCTCCCAAACATCAAGAAGGAGGGAGCATACCCCGCAATACTATGCACGCTACTATTGTAGGCCTATACTAAGGAGGGGAGATATTCGGCCTACTTGCTCTGTTGATCGGCTTCTAGGGTCCCCAGTAGACCCAGCAGGGTCTGATTGAATCTCTCACATCCCCCTTTGCCCTGGGGGTGGTACGGGGTGGTATGAGTCTTTCGGCACCGTAAAGACGGCTCAGTTCCTGGATGACCTTGGACTAAAAATTCGGGCCCTGATCAGAGTGAAGGGTCTCAGGGCACCCAAAGGCTGGATCACCGTCCTCCACAGAGCGCCAGCCGTGGTAGTGGCTGTCTGGTCTAAGGTGGGGATTGCCCAAGCATACTTGGTGAATAAGTCTGTTACTACCAGGATGTTCTGGAACTGATCCATCGGACGTCCCAGCGTCAGGAAATCCATTTCCATGATGTGCAAGGGTGCCCTGGGCCGTATGGGGACCAACAGAGTTCTTTCCTCACTTTAAAAAGCATGCACCGAGGGCAGCTTTGAACGAAGGCTCTAATCGTCACTTCCATCCCAGACCAATGGAAATACCTTTGCAGCAAGGACAACGTCCTCTCCTCTCCTTGATGTCCTGTATACGTGTGGTAAGCCTGCAACAAGGCCGAGGTCTGTTCTTCTGGTACCACCACCTGGTACACCATCTCACCCCGTCCCTCAACCGAAGTCTCTTCCACTGCCCCAAAAGTCGCCTCCCCACCGAAGTCTGGGCCCGTCTTTCTACAGCGCCAGGCAAGAAGCCCCAATCCAGGTAAGAACGCACCCTCGCCACATCTTCATCCTTTCCTTGTAGCTCCCTCCACCATCTGGGGTCCCACCCTCAGCTAGTGGGCACTCTGGGGAAGGGAAGGAGTCAACACTAAACCGCTCTTACCAGTCACCGGCAGTCTGGACAGCACATCCGCATTAGTGTGTGCAGTTCGGTTCGTTAGGTTGTGTGTGTGGGGAAGGAAGAAGGCGGGGTCGGCGTGACTGAGACTAGCAATTTCTTTATTTCTCATACACAATAGTAAACACAAAGGACACACGTGGGCGTACTTCAAACTCATAAACTCTCAGAACGGCACGATAACTCGATCTCTCCATTGAACTCTCTGTTCTCTCAGCACGCGTAGTCCCAGTCCAGGTCTCTCTCTCTCTCCTTAGTCCCCGCTGCTGCTTAAATGCAATCTCTCCATGCCAATTACTGCAATCAGACACATGTGTTACTCGTCTGCACTTGACCTACTTACTCCCCGCTTGGCTCCGTTCTCTCTCTCCTGGTACAGACTTTGCGGGACCACGCCCCCTCCGCCGCATACCCCCACCGCCCGACTCAGGCCGGGGAACCATCTGGCCTGCGACCTCCCCCCCACCTCCTGAAGAGGAAGTCAGCAACAGCCATCTGAGCACCCGGCCTGTGGACCACCTTGAACTTAAAAGGTTGTAACGCTAGATACCAACGGGTGATCCGCACGTTGGTATCCTTCATGCGGTGGAGCCACTGCAAGGGGGCGTGGTCCGAACAGAGGGTGAACTCCCGCCCCAGGAGGTAGTAGCGAAGGGTGAGGACGGCCCACCTGATGGCCAGACACTCCTTCTCTATGGTGCTGTACATCGTCTCTCTCTTAGAGAGCTTCCGACTGATGTACAGCACCGGCCGCTCCTCACCCTCCACCTCCTGGGACAGGACTGCGCCCAGCCCCCTGTCCGATGCCTGTAAGAGTGGGCCACCACACAGCGCAGCTGTTATCTGGGTGAAAGCCTGCTGGCACCACTCCGTCCACTGAACTTTTGGTCTTGGGTCTCGGGCAGGTCACAACTGCGGCGGTCTTGTCAATTTGGGGACGCACCTGCCCATGACCCAAGTGGAAGCCCAGATATCTTACTTCCACCCGGCCAATTGCACACTTCTTTGAGTTGGCCGAAGTGGCCTAGTCGGTACTCGTTCACCAAATTCGTCGTTCCGACGCAGTGCGAGTTCCCTCGAAAGGGAATGGCTCGGGTTATGTATATAACCCTTGTTACCTGAGAAAGGGAACGAGCACTGCGTCTCGTCGCCACACCTCGGCCACTCCCCTTATGTATCTTCTGGGTATACCTTCACAGCTACGTCTTGACGCAGCATCCAAACAGGATTGGGATAGTTTCATTCATACTTCAGACATGCTGTTGCTTAGGGAGTGTCCCCAAATTCGTTGTCCCGACGCAGTGCTCGTTCCCTTTCTCAGGGAACAAGGGTTATATACATAACCCGAGCCGTTTGCCATCCATCAATCAGGATTTGGCTCAGAAGCTGATATCAAGCATGCCAGAGTGAATTGCAGAGGTTATGAAGAAGGGTCAACACTGTAATTACTGACTCTTTGCATATATTTAATGTTTTTGGCAATAGACTTTTAAAGCAGCTTGAAATTATTATCATTGTTTTCCCGGATACCATAGAAGGATGTGAAAAAAAAAATGCATGTCTGTACATGTGTTTAAGTACTGTATGCATGTGTGTGTTCATTTAAAGCTTGACAGCACTATCCATGGAGAACCGGTTTTGCCATGTCTCTGATGACTGCTTTCCACAGGAGTGGCCGAAATTAGCTATAACACTCTTACTTGCTGATGAAAAATCTGCCCTCACACGCACACATACACGCACAGGCTAAGACATCTGCCAGCACACTAAAACTGAACAAGTCATTTCAGCGTGTCGAGCAAATTTCACACACATCCAAGGCCTCTCTCTGATCTTCTTAAATCACTGCTTGCCTACCGCTTCCTTAATGAACCCCCTTCTTTCATATCCACAGTGTTTCTTGCTCCCCGTGACCCTTTCTGGAAGCAGCTTCTCCGCTCTGAAGTGCAGAGCATCATTGAAAAGGAAACGTGTCTAATTAAACATGACCTTATTTACATATCATAACAGAAAAAGGAAGGATTTTCACTCTTGGAAGAGGTGGAGAAAATTACTCTTGGTTTAAAAAGATAGACAATTAGATTCACATTAACAGTACAAATATAGCTTCCACTTATAAAAGAATATTGTAGCTTTTTGGACATGATACCATGTAATAAAAAAATTTTCCCCAGCAAACATTTTTTCCCCCTCTCTAATCCATATTTCATGTCATCTCATCATCATCCATCCATCCAGTTCACCCTAAAATGAAAATCATGTCATTCCAAACCCGTAAGATATTTTTGATGAAATCCGAGAGCTCACAGGCCCCTCCATAGACAGCTATTTATTTAAAACTTTCAAGGTAGGTATTAAAAACATTATCCATGTATCCATGTGACACCAGTGTTTCAGCCTAAATTTAATAAAGCAATGAAAATACGTTTTGTGTGCAAAAACAAACACAAATAATGACTTTTTTGTTCTGTCCAGGTTATTTACGGCATTGGCTGCCTTAGATCTAGGAGACTGGCACAGGCTAGAACAAAATTGTTGAATAAAGTTGTTATTTTTGTTAGTGTTTGCCCACAAAAAAAAAGTATTCTTGTAGATCTATTATGCATGTTTATTTTAACATTAAATGAGCATCTGCCTTTATGTATATTTTGCAGGGCCTCTGCAGGTGCAAAAATATGTTTTATTTATGAAGGTCAAATACTCTAATATTTAAAAAACTTTGTTTCATGTCATCTGGAGATTACAAGCTCTTGGGGAGCTTACGCTAAGTTTTAATGTGTTTTTTCAGGCTCTGCAGACAGATAGAGGGAGAGAGAAGATGGTGGTTATCACTGGAGTCATGGGCCCTGATCAGAGGCAGGGTGCTGGGTCTTATCTTAATGAAGCTGTGCTTATCATGAGCTTCAGGTCACTGCTATCTGTCTGACCTCTGACTGCACCCTCTTTCTGTCAATTAACCCACTCACAAAAGTCTGTCTACCCTTACATACAATGAAAAGTTACTGTTCAGCTATATGAAAAATTAAAAGGTTGAGACTTCTGTTTTACATGTGTTTTGCAAAGGAACTCTATTGCCCTCTGAACTCAAAGGTACCTGACCTTTTGGCAGCAGGGGGCACCAATTTGTCCCCTTAATTAAAAATAAAAATAAAACTTTCATGCTTTTTTTTTTTTTTTGCAGTCTTCTTTTTTAGCTTTCTCTCTTTTCTTTCTTTTCAACTTTCTTGCACGCTTTCTTTCTTTCATACCTCGCTTCTATTATGTTAGTTATATCTTGGGTACAGCCAAGTTGATGATCTGAAAAACAAGGTACCGGGAATTAATTTAGTAGATCCAGATAAAATTCTGTGGGGTTTAGATTAAAAACTGAATTTGCCTGAATAGGTAACAAATAGTTGTATTACTGTGTATTACTGTCTGTTGTGTTGATGAAGGAGAATTTAGTATTTGTTGTTAAAACATTTTTGATGCAAAAAAAGTATAGGTATGTATACAAATCATTTTTATAATATTTTTTGTATTCTAATTTTTAAAATTGATTTGAATTTACGATTAAATTATGATTAATTTAGTTTTTAATTTATTTAAAAAATCATAGACTTACACTACCATTCAAATGTTTGGGGTCAATAAGAAGACACTCACGAGGCTGCATTTATTTAATCAACAATAAAACCATAATATTGTGACATTACAATTTTAAATTCCTGTTTTTTATTTAAATATAAATCATTTAAAAAAGCAAGTATCGATAGTGTGCACGATTTTATTAAATTTTTGAGATTTTTGTACTCTCCTATGCACATATCTATTACCAACAGGTGTGCATGGTAATTGTCAAAAAAAAAAAAAATGTTTTGTCTGGTCAACTTCATGTCATTTATACATATGCATCCTATCCTGTCATTCAGACCTGCAACACATTTTTAAAAAAAGTTGGGAAAGTAAAGTATTTACCATTTTGTAATGTTGCCATTCCTTTTCACAACACTTAAAAGACGTTTAGGGACTGACACCAAGTGATGAAGTGTTTCAGGTGTCTTAATGTGGGCAACAGTACGGGGTCTTCGTTGTCGCATTTTGCGCTTCAAAATGCGCCACACATTCTCTATTGGAGACAGGTCGGGACTGCAGGCAGGCCAGTCAAGTACTCTTCCTTCGCAGCCAGGACTTTGTAATGTGTGCAGAATGTGGTTTTGCATTGTCTTGTTGAAATATGCATGGACGTCCCTGGAAAAGATGTCTTCTTGAAGGCAGAATATTATGCTACAAAATCTCTATGTACTTTTCAGCATTAATGGTGCCTTCACAGAAGTGCAAGTTATGTTTGCCAAGGGCACTAACACAACCCCATGCCATGACAGACCCTGGCTTTTGGACTTGTTGCTGGTAACAGTCTGGATGATCCTTTTCTTCTTTGGTCCGGAGTAGACGGTGTCCATACCAAAAAATACCTGAAATATTGACTCATCTGACCACAGTACACGTTTCCACTGTGTTATGGTCCATCCCAGATGCCTCCGAGCCCAGAGAAGTCGACGGCGCTTCTGGACACTGTTAACATAGGGCTTCTTTTTGGCACAGTACAGTTTTAACTGGCATTTGTGAATGTAACTACATATTGTGGTACTTGACAAAGGTTTGCCAAAGTAGTCCTGAGCCCATGTGGTGATATCGCTTATAGATGAATGACGATTCTTGATGCAGTGCCGCCTGAGGGATTGGAGATCACGCTTGTTCATCTTATGCTTGCGCCCTTGTCCTTTACACACTGAAATTCCTCCAGATTCCTTGAAACTTTTAATTATGTTATGCACTGTTGAATGTGAAATATCCAAATCTCTTCCTATCTTTCTTTGAGGAACATTGTTTTTAAACATTTCAATAATTTTCTCATGTATTTGTTGGCAAACTGGCGATCCTTGGCCCATCTTTGCTCCTAAAGGATTAGAACTTTCTTTGATGCTGCTTTTGTACCAAATCATAATTACAATCACCTGTTGACATCACCTGTTTCAAATCACATCATTATTTAACCATTTTACCTCATTACTAGCCCTAAATTGCTCCTGTCCCAACTTTTTTTTAAATGTGTTGCAGGTCTGAATGACAGGAAAGGATGCATATTTACAAATGACATGAAGTTGCCCAGACAAAACATTAAATATTTTTTTTTCATATTGTCTAAAATGAAATACAAGTCAAAGTAAATTTAGAAATTACTTCTCTTTTTTTTCTTTTTTTTTTTTTACGTTTTTCATACTGTCCCAACTTTTTCTGATTTGGGGTTGTATATATATATATATATATATATATATATATATATATATATATATATATATATATATATAAAATAAGTAATTTATTCCTGTGATGGCAAAGCTGCATTTTCAGCATCATTACTCCAGTCTTTCAGTGTCACGTGATCTCTCAGAAATCATTCTAAAATGCTGATTTGTTGCTCACGAAACATTTCTTATTAGTATCAATGTTGAAAACAGTTGTGCTGTTTAATAGTTATTGTGGAAACAGTGATACATTTTTTTCAGGATTATTTGATGGATAGAAAGTTTAATTTTAAAAATAAATATTTTGAAGAAAAATTTACTCACCCCAAACTTTTGAAAGGTTTGTTTACATGGAAGGATGTCTTATTGTTTATTGTATTATTTTTTGGTTGTATACATGTTCTAAAATGGCTATTATATACATTTTGAATTTAAATGATCCCTTGTTAAAATGGTCCGGAACAGCCACCCAGTAGAATCATGACTTCATAGGGATGTTATATGAAAGACATGAAAGAGAAGTATATAGAGAAAGAGAGCTCTGTCTCTTTTTCCATTTGACCTTCTAGACTTCTAGACTTGGCCTGAGGGTCTAGCCCACTCATGTCTGTACCTACTGCAATGACACTTCCTTTAAAACTCAAGCCAATCTGACAGTCAAAACCGACATGGCCAAGATCAGGTCAGCTCTCCATTGTGTATGTGTGTGCGATTGTTTTTGTATTTGATGTGGCAACACGGATGAAGTGTTAGATTGGAAGCGTCCTGTTCCATATTTCTACTAAGCACTCGCTTGTGTACCATCAAGTGTTTCACAGGTGTAGTACCACTCATCTGTGGTCTTGACAGGACATTTTAATTTAAATAACATTATGCAAAATATGTCCGCTTTTAACAATTAAACACAAAAGCAGACTGATATTTAATTTGAAATTCTCTTTATAGACAATTATGTATACTATGTAATTATGTATATTATGTAATTACAATATGTAGTATGATTTTGCAAATATGTAGTATGAAGTGAAGCTGGAAATATTATGACAACAATTTTATCAGTCAGGATTTAATTGGTCCATGAAATGTGAATATTGATTATTGAAAACATATTGGTTACACTTAAACACGATAGTGCCATTAAGTTATTTATTCTATAACTAACTCCAATGAGAGCATGTGGTAATGTGGGGCTGTAATAACCTCCTGACATCTGCTGAGCAGCTTTCTATAAGATTCTAATGTGGTGTCTGAGCCTTTTTAATTGGATTCTCCTTTGACTGGCTGCCATCACCCTTCTTTTGTTATGCATTTATCACTAGTGACTGATTGTCACCATGGTGACGGGTTCATTCATCTATTACAGGTACCTTTCACAAATGTCAAACAATTATCCGTTTGTGGAAATAATGAGGTATTATGATACTGTGGGTTTGATTTATATTTATTATATTGATTGATTATATTAATGATCCAATTGGTCCAGTTGGCGATTAAACTTGGTTCAGTCGAGTTGAAAGTAATAGCCAAAAATGTATCCACTAAAAAGGCTTTCAGTGTCATGATCAATTCAATTGACAGAAGAGTACATTTTATATTCCATTAATTTTAGGGGGCATTTTTTATGTCTTTTTTTTTTTTTTTTTAAGATTGAAAATTGAAATGGAAATTGAAAAACAGACAGACATGTTCAAGTCATCACTCAAAACATATGCCCACACACGCACCCATAACGCTGATATAATGGGCATACTAAATAGACTTATGGGAAATTAGCGTGGGTGTGTTTGTGTGTGTGGTGGATGATGATAACAGAGAGCTTTATGAATTATCCTCACTCTGACATGTTTATTGGTGTTATTTTCCTCAAAAGGCCTGATTCAGCACTAACTCTGTTGGCATTGTTTCTCATTTGCACAGTGAATCCAAGCACGGATTTGGAAATTGACTGTCAGAAACTGTAGCCAGTAATTATATTTTACAGCCTGCAATGTTATTCCAAACCCATTTTTCATTTTGATTCCTTATCTGAATATTAGTAAATGCTAAATAATTCCATGGACTATAATGAAAGTAATCCTTTTAATGATGAATTGATTTAACAAATAAAATGACAGAATTGTAAAGAATCATAATGTTTAACTTTATCTCGATCAATTAAGGATGAGTGATATCAAATACACTATCTGTTCCATTTAATCAATTCAAACTGATCCAAAGATTTGTTTGCATAATATGCTTACTCTAAAAAAATGTATTGTATTGCCTTGCATTGGATTGCATTGCATTTTTATAATTAGTGGTTGAAGCACGAAGTGCTGAAACCCTATTGTTATTTTTAATTTTCTCTTGATGCATCATTCTCCATCTAAAACTGATAGGGAAGACCAAACCGTAAGTCGTAGAGTAGAGACTTGAAACTTTAAGGGCTGGTAGTACCAAACCAGTGCAGCTAGATTTGGTTTCACTGTCCCCAGTTCACTGGCTGGCAAAACATTCGGAGTGGGAGGAGCCACTTTTACTAAATTGACTATAACTTGTGAACGGAACGAGATATTTCCACCACACTCAGCACCAAGGACGCGGCGACTGGCCACTTGGTGATGCTATAACGTTTAAAAAGGTGTCAAAATTATGTATTTCTATGGCAAATCCCCTTAAATGACCCTCTTCCTGCCTGATTTGCATACAGCTTCACAAAACCAAGCGTGTGCATACGTAATATAATCCTAAAGAAGCTTAACGGTTATAAAGGTGAACTATATTATCCTATGCAAAATTACATTTAAATGACAAAAAATTGTCTATTCTGCACAGAACTTCACCAAATTAGCTGAGCATGAGCGCCATATTATTGTAAAGAAGCGTGCAAACTTTTACGGAGATTGGGACATCAGTAGAGGTATTACAGTTTAAAAGGTTAAAAGAAAAAAGCACCACATTTCCATGATAAATTAGCTGTAAATGCAAATACCGACCTTTTTCCTCTCTGATGTGCATGTTAAAATGCTTGATAAAGTTTTTGTAGCCAGCGGCTAAAAAATCAAGTGCTGAGGCCAAATTGTTTTTTTTAAAAGGCCTTTTTTTAATCCCTTTTTATTAGTGGTTCAACCACGAAGTGCTGAACCCCTATTGTTATTGTTTATTTTCCCATGATGCATCATTCTCCATCTAAAACTGATCGGACAGACCAAACCGTAAGTCATAGAGACTTGAAACTTTCAGGGCTGGAACTACTCACACAGACTACAAACGTCACTGATTGGCTCGCTCTTCAGGTGCAATTTCGAAAATGTTTTGTTTTTTTGAAAAACCTACTTTTGGGAACTACTTCCAGGTTTATGGCCTGATCAGAACCAAGCAACTTTGATTCATGGTCACTAGGGGAACCAAAATGTTAAATGTGACCAGGGCCACTTTTACTATAATGGCTATAAATCATGAACGCAACAAGATATTTTCGCTAAACTCGGCACACATACAGTATATAATCTCAATCTGAGGTCACATAAGAAAACATCACAACGATTGCCCAATCACTTAAAATATACTGGGAATTGTCAGTGGGGGTATTGTTGGACTCGGCAAGGATTCAAGACAGGGATGTAGTGGAGGCTAAACACACATAAACGCTGTTTACGCACCTCCCAAAATTCGGAAATAGCGTTTATCCACCTCCAAAGTGCGTTTATCCACCTCTAAATTGAGTTTATCCACCTCTAAATAGACTACAGTTCCTAAGCCATTTTAAATTAAGCTTATGTTGTTTTAGTTTCATATTTTTCATTTTAATTGGTTGTTTGTTGTACAGTTAGACGAAGTCTTTCATATTGCGCTGCAACTGTCAGTGTGAGTAGTGGGAAGTACAATTCATTTTACTGACTAGGATCTTTGAGTCTCGTTCAGCAAAATGAAATAATCTTTTCTCTTTCCGTCTCTATGGGACTGACAGGAAGAACAAAAGACTCGGATCTCACCTGTCGATTCAGAACCAGAATGCGTAATGCTCATGTGCAGTCAACACAAAATGAATAAATCACTCTCTAAAACAACTCGGTAGTCCCGAGTCATATTAATCAAAATGAACGAATCATTCATGAATGACATGCAACCAAGATTCAAAAAAGGATATCCAGCTATTTTTAAAGCGCCGTCAGGACAGCAGCCCTCCTCCTAATGCCAGAAAACAGGCTCGGCTACAAGCCCAAAGTGAATGAGCTCGGAAAACAGTACTAAACTTTATGTTTTTGGGGTTAATTTAGTTCACGGTTAGATTCCTGCCACTGACTCCCATTAGCCAATGTAGGCCTACAAGTAAAATTCAGGATACATTATTATCAGATAAATAACTGAATGTAATTATATGCATTCTCTGGTATTTAAACCACTGAAAGTTTGTGACAACAAGCTCCCTTTGCTAGTCAACTAGCTATTTATTGTTATCGCTACAGCCGTTTGCGAGTATGGTAAACGTTTCTATGGTAACAGCGAGTTGGACCAATCAGAGGCGTCGCTGTTAAGCTTAGGACTGTGGGTAGTGTAGTTTTTCTTACAGACCTCTAGCTACAGAGGCAGAAACATCTCAGTTACGTATGTAACCCTTGTTCCCTGAGGAGGGAACGGAGACGTAACGTCAGTGACTGACAAATGGGGGTTTCGCTTAGAATTCAATTCAATTCAATTCAAATATATTTGTATAGCGCTTTTCACAATACATATTGTTTCAAAGCAGCTTTACAGAAAGTGCATTTCATAAATGTACATTGAAAAATGTTAGAAAGAGAATGTTAAAGAAAAATGTTAGAAAAGGTTAATCAATCATGTATTAATTTAGGCCATAACAACGCTGGTGTTGAGTCGTCTCTTCACAGGCGTCG
>JAFJHK010000002.1:0-169805 GCA_023029165.1 Gobiocypris rarus | reverse complement strand
AAGCAGTTCCAGAGACTGCTGGGTTTGATGGCAGCAGCATCCAACGTGTTACCTTTTGGCCTGCTGTACCTGAGACCCCTACAGTGGTGGCTCAAGACCAAGGGATTTTCTCCCGATGGAAAATCCGCTTCGCATGATCAAGGTCACCCGGCGATGGCTACGTGCCTTAGTTGTGTGGAAAATCCTTGGTTCTTGTCCCAGGGTCCGGTGCTGGAGCTCCTTGTCGCTGCTTGACGCTAACGACGGATGCATCTCTCACCGGCTGGGGCGACCATGAGTGGCCGCTCAGCTCAGGGTCTTTGGAGCGGCCATCAGTTCTCCTGGCACATAAACCAGCTGGAGCTGATGGCCGTGTTCCTGGCACTCAGGCACTTTCTCCCAGACATGAGAGGCCATCATGTGTTGGTTCGCACGGACAACACGGTGGTCTCCTTCCTATATAAATCGCCAGGGGACTACGCCGCGCCGGCTATGGAAGCTGGCACAACGAGTTCTAGTTTGGGCCAGGGCAAGTTGCTATCGGTCCGAGCAGTGTACATTCCGGGTACTTTGAACACTGCGGCAGACTCCTGTCGAGGCAGGGAGTGGTGCCGGGGAGTTGGAGACTCCACCCCGAGGTGGTGGAGCTCCTATGGAGCCGCTGGTCAGGCTCAGGTGGATCTTTTGCGCCTCAAGAGACAACGCACTGTCCCCTGTTTTACTCCCTCACACATCCAGCCCCTCTGGGGTTGGATGCCATGGTGCAGACGTGGCCGAGGCTGCGTTTTTACGCCTGGCAGGGAAGAGAAGTTTGAAGGTACTCCATCCACTTTGAAGGTATATGTGACGGCAATATCTGCCTACCACGCCCATCTGGATGGTGCATCGGTGGGGAAATACCCATGGGTTACTCGCCCTTCGTGGTACTCTGAGGCTAAGGCCTGGGTGGCCTAAGGCGAGGGTGCCGACCTGGGATCTGGCTGTAGTGCTAGAAGGTCTAGCTTTGGCCCCTTTGAGCCTATTGAGGAGGTACCAGAGAAGTTTCTCACATTAAAAACTCTCTTCTTCTTGGCTATTTCTCTAAAGAGAGTAGGGGACTTGCAAGCATTATCTGTTGCACCCTCCTGTCTTGAGTTTGCGCCAGGTATGGTGAAAGTGGATAGTCGAGGCTATTTCACTCGCATAACCTTCGCCAATAAAGGTCCGAGCCCACCCTACTCGGAGTATGGCTGCTTCTTTGGCTCTTCTGTCAGGAGTCTCCGCAGGAGGTGCGTGATGCAGGGTGGTCCTCTCCGCACACTTTTGTGAGGTTTTACAACTTAGATGTAGCCTCTACTCAAGGTTCTCGGGTGCTTTTTGCATAATGTGCGCTATGAATTCACATATACAGGCACTTGAGTGGGTATTGAGTTCCCGCAGCGCTTGACGAGCGCAAGTTCCTTGAAAGGAAACGCGTCTCAGGTTACGTATAACCATGGTTACATACGTAACCTGAGACGTTTTTTTTACAGACTTATAGACCTGCCGATGTTTCATCAGAAGTTCAAATGACTTTTTGAATATTTTTTGAGCCAAAGAGTCTTTGAACTTTAACTTGATAAACAGACTTATAGACTTATTCTGATGATTTTTTCAGACCAAGTGTACTCCATATTTGACGTACTGAACACATTTCTGGACAAAGAATCCTCAATATTGAACTTTCTAAATATATAAATTCCTTCTGATGATTCATCAGTAGATTTTAACATATTTACGGCCAAAAAGTCTGTGAACTTTAATTGTATATACATACAGACGCCTTGTGATATTTTATCAGACTGAGAGTAGTCCACATTTGACCTATTGAACACATTTCTAGACAATGAATCCTCGATATTAAACTTTCTATGCATGCTCATAGCCAGACAGTTGGCTGTATTTCAACTATACAACATTTTATGGATGCTCATTGATGCTTGATGTTTCATCAGAAATTCAAAAAGGATATTTTGAACATATTTATGGCTATTTATGGCTATGTCTTTGAACTTTAATTTGATATACATACTCATTGACTCCTGATGTTCTATCAGACTGAGTAGTCTATATTTAAGTTACAGAACTCATTTCTGGACAAAGAATATGCGAGCTTGAACTTTCTATTCATACTCATAGATTCCTTCTGATGTTTCATCAGTAGTTCAAGTATGAACCTTTGAATTTATTGTTTGCCAATGAGTATTTGAACTTGAACTGTCTATACGTACTCCTAGACTCCTTCTAATGTATTTTTCAGACTGAGTGTAGTCCTTATTTGTACTATTGAATACATTTCTGGACAAAGAATCCTCGATAATGAACTTTCTATATTCCCTCTGATGTTTCATCAGTAGTTCAAGTATGTTCCTCATTAGCAGCTTTAAAAAAAAAGACTGTATGAGTTTCTTAAAAATTTCGCTGTTGTATCCAGGTGCTATAAAGCATTTTTTTAAACAAACAAACAAACAAACAAATAAAAAATAGTGTATGTATTTTAAACGTCCCACTGTAATACCAGGGGCTGTAATCATTTTTGTTTTACTAAAAGAAAAAAAAAGAAAATAAACCGTTTTAAAGTGTTTTTAGTTTATTTATTAATAGCAATGGCATCATTACTCAAGTCTTCAAAATCACAGCATCCTTCAGAAATCATTCTAATACGATGATTTGTTGCTCAAGAAACATTTATTATTATTATTATTATTATTATTATCATTATCAATGTTGAAAAGAGTGATTTTTTTAGGATTAGTTAATGAATTAGAAAGTTCAAAAGAAACGCATTTATCTGAAATATAAAGCTTTTGCAACATTATAATTATCTTTATGGTCACTTTACTAGTAATTTAATTATAGCTGCCCAAGCTGAATAAATGTATGCATGTCTTTAGGTTCTTTCACAAAAAAATTTAATAAAAATTCTTACCGACCCAAACCTTTTGAAACGCAGGACAATGTCTTATATGCAATGCAAATCAAACTGTAAAGCAATTATTTCTTCAATGTACACAAGTTCTTGTATGCATTGCAATACAAAATCCTTAATCTCACATTGAGTTTCTGTATGCAAATGCAGCACTTGTCTCTTTTAATGCACAACGAGTTCTTGTGTGCAATTAGAATGCAACATAACTTATTTCTTCAATGCACAGCTTGTTCTTCTAAGCATTGGATGCAAAAGGATGATATGTATCCATTGCAATGCAAAAACGAAGATGCATTGCAAAAGCAAGTGTATCGTCATGCACGCTTTTGTTGTGTCATTTCTGTCTCAATGCATACCAAGTTTTTGTATGCAAAACAATTCTTGTCTCTTAACTGCACGCCGATTTCTTTTATGCAATGCAAAAGCACTAATCTCGTCAATGCACAATTTATTGTATGCAATGCAATTTAAACTGAAAAAGCAATTTTTTCAATGCACAAAAAGTGCATGGAAACACTCATCTTTTTAATGTTTTTGCATTCACTTGTCTCTTTAATGTACACCGAGTGTTGTTTGCAACACACTGCAACATGCACATGCACTCTTTATTAGTACAAGATCTTGTATCCATTGCAATGCACATAACTCTTCAATGCAAGTTCTTGTTTGCTTGCAATGCAAAACCACTAATCTCTTCAATGCACAACGAGTTCTTGTATGCATTGGAATGCAAAATCCTTAATCTCACATTGATTTCTGTATGCAAATGCAGCACTTGTCTCTTTTAATGCACAACGAGTTCTTGTGTGCAATTAGAATGCAAAATAACTTATTTCTTCAATGCACAGATTGTTCTTGTAAGCATTGGATGCAAAAGGATGATATGTATCCATTGCAATGCAAAAACGAAGATGCATTGGAAAAGCAAGTGTATCTTCATGCACGCTTTTGTTGTGTCATTTCTGTCTCAATGCCTACCAAGTTTTTGTATGCAAAACAATGCTTGTCTCTTAACTGCACGCCGATTTCTTTTATGCAATGCAAAAGCACTAATCTCGTCAATGCACAATTTATTGTAGGCAATAGAATTCAAACTGAAAAAGCAATTTTTTCAATACATGACAAAATTGCAATACATACTGCAATTAAGCAATTTTTTCAATGCACAAAAAGTGCATGGAAACACTAATCATCACTATTCGTTGCAATGCACATAACTCTTCAATGCAACTTCTTGTTTGCTTGCAATGCAAACGCACTAATCTCTTCAATGCACAACGAGTTCTTGTATGAATTGCAATGCAAAATCCCTAATCTCACATTGAGTTTCTGTATCAATGCAGTGCAAAAGCAATGCACATGTTTTTGTATCCAATGCAATGCAAAAGCAACGAGTTTTTGTATGCAGTGCAACAGGACTTCTCTCAATGCACAGCGCTTGTATGCAATACAAAGCACTAATCTCTTCAATACAATGAGAAGAGATTGCATCAAAGAGATTACTTTTGCACTAATCTCTTTGATGCAAAAACTGCAAAAAGCAATTGTATGTCATTACATACGTTCTTTTTTGCATTGCATTGCAAACGCACTATTCTCTTTAATGCACAGTGCTCTTGTAAGCATTGCAATGCAAAGGCACATAACTTTAAAGCACGATTTCTTGTATGCTTGCAATGCAAAGGCACAACACACTTTCGATGCACGAGTTCTTACAAGCACTATCTCTTTTCAATGTACACACAGTTATTGTAAGCACGATTTCGTATGCAATGCATTAGCAAAATAACTAATCTCCTTAACGCACAGGCAATGCAATTCAAACAGCAAAAGCAATTGTTTCGTCAATGCACATATGCAATGCAATGCAAAAGCACTTGTATCTTCAATGCACAATGAGTTTTTGCATGCTATGCAGTGCAATGCGCTAATCTCTTCCATACACAATGAGTTCTCATATGCAATGCAATAACGCTAATATCTTCCATGCACGAGTTCTTATATGTAATGCAATGCAAAAGCACTAATCTCTTCAATGCACAACGAGTTCTTATATGGAATGCAATGCAAACGCACTAAATCTCTTCACTGCACAAACAAGTTCTAATATGCAGTGCAATGCACTAATTTCTTCCATGTACATTGAGTTCTCAATTCATGTTCAAAATCAGTAATGAACGACGATGTTCAATGCACATCGAGTTTTTGTATGCAATGCAATGCAACAGCACCTTGTGCAATGCAAAAGCACAATCTATTCAATGCACAAGTTCTTAAATGCATTGCAAAGTAAACTGCAAAATCAATTATTTCTTCAATTCACAAATTATTTTATGCATTGCAATGCAATGAACTTTGATGCACAATGAGTTATTGTATGCAATGTGAAATCACTAATCTTTTCAATCCACGAGTTCTTGAATTCAGTGCAATGCAAAACACTAGTCTCTTCAGAGCACGAGTTCTTATATGCAATGCGCTAATCTCTACTATGCATAATGAGTTCAAATAACTGCAAAATAATTATTTCTTCAATGAACAAGTTTTTTTGTTCTTTAATTTTATAAACAGACTCACTCCTTCTGATGTATTTTTCAGACTGAGTGTAGTCTATATTTGACCTACTGAACGAAGAATCCACGATATTGAGCTTTCTATACATATACATTCCTTCTGATGTTTCATCAGTAGTTAAAAATTACTTTTTGGACATATGGCCAAAGAGTCTTTGAAATTCAATTTTATATAGACTCCTGGTGTTTACTCTGACTGAGAGTAGTCCACTTTTGACAATAAAACTCATTTCTCGACAAAGAGTCCTCGATCTTGAACTTTCTATTCATACTCATGTATTCCTTCTGATGTTTCAGTAGTTCAAGTATGACCTCTTGAACTTATTTCTGGCCAAAGAGTCTTTGAACTTTACATTTTTATACAGACTTATAGACCTTCCGATGTTTCATCAGAAGTTCAAGTATAAATTTTAAAATATTTTTTTTGCCAAAGAGTTTTTGAATTTTAACTTTATGAACAGACTCATAGACTTCTTCTGATGTATTTATCAGACCGAGTGTAGTCCATATTTGACCTAATGAACACATTTCTGGATGTGTTCTGATGCCTAAGAGTCCTCGATATTGAACTTTCTATATATATAAATTCCTTCTGATGGTTAATCAGTAGTTCAAGTATGATTTTTTTAAACATATTTATGGACAAAAAGTCTGTGAACTTTAATTGTATATACATAGAGACTACTTGTGGCATTTTATCAGACTGAGAGTGGTCCGCATTTGCCCTATTGAACACATTTCTAGACAAAGAATCTTTTTAACAGTTCAAGTATGACCTCTTGAACTTATTTTTGGCCAAAGAACCTTAATTTTATATAAATTCTGATGTTCTATCAGTCTAAGAGTCGTCCACATTTGACCTATTGAACCCATTTCTAGACACAAGAATCCTCGATTGAACTAACAATACATACTTAAAAAATGCCTTCTGATGTATTTCAAGTATGACTCTTGAACTTATTTCTGGCCAAGGAGTCGTTGAACTTTACTTTTCCTTTCAAGGGAACTCGCGCTGCGTCAAGCGCTGCCGGAAAACCTCTGCATAATTGCATCATGAAACACAATCAGTCCAATGGCGTGATGGGATGTCAAAGCCGGGTGACGTCATTGACCAGGAAACTATAAAGGACCCCTTAACCAAACAGTGTCAGCTTCTGTGTCCTCAAAAGCGCTCAATGTGAAATCGTTTGTCCTGATTTATTGTGTGTGTCTCTCTCAGAAATATATATAAATGGCCAATCCAAAGCAGTTCAGACAGTGTGTTACTCCCTGCCCCCGGAAACGAGCGGCGCTTGGGATGCTCGCTCCTCCAAGGAGGATTCAAAATGGGGCAGTTCGGTTGCTTCCTGCCGGCGCGCTGTTTCAGGACACCAGGCTGCCCACACAACAAAATCCAGAGGCCAGCCTCGAGAGGCTGGTTCCCTTAGTAGATTTTGGCAGCGTGGAAACTTCTGCCAAATATCTCAGATTGGGTCCTGCGTACAATAGGAAAAGGGTACAGAACACAATTCGGGTCACACGGGGGTCACACCATGTTCAACGGGGTACTATCCACAGTGGTAAACTCCGAGCAGCCTCTGGTAATGGAGCAAGAAGTACAGTCTTTTCTGTGAAAAGAGGCTATAGAGAGGGTAGCTCCCGACAGCAGGGGTCAGGGTTTTACAGCCGGTACTTCATAGTTCCGAAGAAGGATGGAGGACTATTCTAGATCTGTGCCAGCTAAAGCGGGTGGTAAAGAAGTTGAAGTTAAAAATGCTCATTCTAAAACAGATCATGTGTCAGATCAGGTCCGAGAACTGGTGTGTCACAATAGACCTAAAAGACGATACTTCCATGTCTCCATCCTTCCTCAACACAGGAAGTTACTCACTCAGGTTTGCTTTCGAAGCATTCCAATATCGTGTTCTTCCATTCGATCTAGCATTATCACCCCGCACCTTCACAAAATGCGTGGATGCAGCTTTGGCTCCTCTGAGACTCCAGGGCATCCGCGTTCTGAACTACATAGATGACTGGCTGATCCTAGCAGAGTCGGAACATCTAGCGGTTCAGCATCGCCACAAGAAAAGTGTGCTTTCTCCAACAACAGAGTACCACTTTTCTCAGTATAGTTTGGGACACGAACACCATTGGGCCGGCCTGGGTGAAATCAATCCTAGACTCCGTGACCAGGATAAAGCTAGGCCAGTCACTCACTATAAAGCAGTTCCAGAGACTGCTGGGTTTGATGGCAGCAGCCCAACGTGTTACCTTTTGGCCTGCTGTACTTGAGACCCCTACAGTGGTGGCTCAAGACCAAGGGATTTTCTTCCCGAGGGAAAATCCGTTACGCATGATCAAGGTCAAGTGGCGATGCCTTCGTGCCTTAGTTGTGTGGAAAATCCTGGTTCTTGTCCCAGGGTCCGTGCTGGGAGCTCCTTGTCGTTGCTTGACGCTAACGACGGCTGCATCTCTCACCGGCTGGAGGGGCAACCATAAGTGGCCACTCAGCTCAGGGTCTTTGGAGCGCCATCAGCTCTCCTGGCACATAAACCAGCTGGAGCTGATGGCCGTGTTCCTGGCACTCAGGCACTTTCTCCCAGACATGAGAGGCCATCATGTGTTGGTTCGCACGGACAACACATCGGTGGTCTCCTTCCTATATAAATCGCCAGGGGACTACGCCGCGCGGCTATGGAAGCTGGCACAACGAGTTCTAGTTTGGTTGCTATCGGTCCGAGCAGTGTACATTCCGGGGTACTTGAACACTAACGGCAGACTCTGTCGAGGCAGGAGTGGTGCCGGGAGTTGGAGACTCCACCCGAGGTGGTGGATCTCCTATGGAGCCGCTTTGGTCAGGCTCAGGTGGATCTGTTTGCGCCTCAAGAGACAACGCACTGTCCCCTGTTTTACTCCTCACACATCCAGCCCTCTGGGGTTGGATGCCATGGTGCAGACGTGGCCGAGGCTGCGTCTTTACGCCTGGCGTTGCTACCAGGAGTGCTGGAGAGAGTACGCCGGGAAGGGGTCCGCCTGTTACTAATATCCCTGCTCTGGCTGGGCCGAGTATGGCTATCTGACATTGTGTCTCTTCTCGAGGGTCCCCGTGGAGATTCCGCTTAGGAGGGACCTTCCTCCCAGGCGTCGGGGCTGTCCTGCAATGTCAACTCAGTGCTAGATTTTCTGCAAGAAAACTTCTTCAGGGTTAACTCCATCCACTTTGAAGGTATATGTGACGGCAATATCTGCCTACCACGTCCATCTGGATGGTGCATCGGTGGGGAAATACCCATGGGTTACTCGCTTCTTCCTTCTGATGTATTTTTCAGACCAAGTGTACTCCATATTTGGCCTACTGAACACATATGTGGACAAAGAGTCCTCGATATTGAACTTTCTATATATATAAATTCTTTCTGATGTTTCATCAGTAGTTCAAGTATGATTTTTTTAAACATATTTATGGCCAAAAAGTCTGTGAACTTTAATTGTATATACATACAGACTCCTTGTGATATTTGATCAGACTGAGAGTAGTCCACATTTGACCTATTGAACAAATTTCTAGACAAATAACTGCCGTTTTAACAGTTCAAGTATGACCTCTTGAACTTATTTTTGGCCAAAGAGTCTTTGAACCTTCATTTTATATAAATTCTGATGTTCTATCAGTCTAAGAGTCGTCCACATTTGACCTATTGAACGCATTTCTGGACACAAGAATCCTCAATTGAACTTACAATACATACTTATAAATGCCTTCTGATGTTTCATCAGTATTTCAAGTATGACCTCTTGAACTTATTTCTGGCCAAGGAGTCGTTGAACTTACATTCCCTTTCACAGGAACCCGCGCTACGTCAAGCAGGTATCTGCGTAATTGCATCATGAAGCACAATCAGTCCAATGGCGTGACGGGACGCCAAAGGCGGGTGACGCCATTGACCAGGAAACTAGCGCAAATCTCCACGCCCCGTAGCGGCGCTGGGATGCTCGCTCCTCCAAGGAGGATTCAAAGTGGGTCAGTTCGGTGCCCACACAACAAAATCAGAGGCCAGCCTCGAGAGGCTGGTTCCTTAGTAGATTTTCTGGCAGCGTGGAAGCTTCTGCCAAATATCTCAGATTGGGTCCTGCGTACAATAGGAAAAGGGTACAGAACACAATTCGGTTCACACCCGCCCATGTTCAACGGGGTACTATCCACAGTGGTAAACTCCGAGCAGGCTCTGGTAATGGAGCAAGAAGTAGGCTACAGTCTCTTCTGTAAAAAAGAGGCTATAGAGAGGGTTCCTCCCCACAGCAGGGGTCAGGGTTTTACAGCTGGTACTTCATAGTTCAAGAAGGATGGAGGACTGCGTCCAATTCTAGATCTGCGCCAGCTAAATCGGGTGGTAAAGAAGTTGAAGTTAAAAATGCTCACTCTAAAACAGATCATGTGTCAGATCAGGCCCGAGAACTGGTGTGTCACAATAGACCTAAAGACGCATACTTCCATGTCTCCATCCTTCCTCAACACAGGTAGTTCCTCAGGTTTGCTTTCAGGGGCGAAGCATTCCAATATCGTGTTCTTCCATTCGATCTAGCATTTTCACCCCGCACTTCACAAAATGCGTGGATGCAGCTCTGGCTACTCTGAGACTCCAGGACATCTGCGTTCTGAACTACATAGATGACTAGCTGATTCTAGCAAAGTCGGAACATCTAGCGATTCAGCATCGAGATGCTGTGCTCGCTCACAAGAAAAGTGTGCTATCTCCAACAACAGAGTACCACTTTTCTCAGCGTAGTTTGGGACACGAACACCATGGGGGCTGCCAGGGTGAAATCGATCCTAGACTCCGTGACCAGGATAAAGCTAGGCCAGTCACTCACTATAAAGCAGTTCCAGAGACTGCTGGGTTTGATGGCAGCAGCGTCCAACGTGTAACCTTTTGGCCTGCTGTACTTGAGACCCCTACAGTGGTGGCTCAAGATCAAGGGATTTTCTCCCCGAGGGAAAATCCGTTTCGCATGATCAAGGTCACGTAGAGATGCCTACGTGCCTTAGTTGTGTGGAAAAATCCTTGGTTCTTGTGCCAGGGTCCGGTGCTGGGAGCTCCTTGTCGTCGCTTGACGCTAACGACGGATGCTTCTCTCATCGGCTGGGGGGCGACCATGAGTGGCCGCTCAGCTCAGGGTCAGTGGAGCGGCCATCAGCTCTCCTGGCACATAAACCAGCTGGAGCTGATGGCCATGTTCCTGGCCACTCAGGCACTTTCTCCCAGACCTGAGAGGCCATCTTGTGTTGGTTCGCACGGACAACACATCGGTGGTCTCCTTCCTATATAAATCGCCAGGGGGATCTACGCTCGCGCCGGCTATGGAAGCTGGCACAACGAGTTCTAGTTTGGGCAAGGGGCAAGTTGCTATCGGTCCGAGCAGTGTACATTCCGGGTACTTGAACACTACGGCAGACTCCTGTCGAGGCAGGGAGTGGTGCCGGGAGTTGGAGACTCCACCCGAGGTGGTGGAGCTCCTGAGACGCTTTGGTCAGGCTCAGGTGGATCTGTTTGCGTCTCAAGAGACAACGCACTGTCCCCTGTTTTACTCCCTCCTACATCCAGCCCCTCTGGGGTTGGATGCCATGGTGCAGACGTGGCCGAGGCTGCGTCTGTACGCCTTCCCCCCTCTGGCATTGCTACCAGGAGTGCTGAGAGAGTACGCCGGGGACGGGGTCCGTCTGTTACTAATATCCCAGTTCTGGCCGGGCCGAGTATGGCTATCAGACATTGTGTCTCTTCTCGAGGGTCCCCCCTGGGAGATTCCGATCAGGAGGGACCTTCTCTCCCAGGCGTCGGGGGCAGTCCTGCCAAGTCAACTCAGTGCTAGATTTTCTGCAAGAAAACTTCTCTCCAGGGAAGAGAAGTTTGAAGGTACTCCATCCACTTTGAAGGTATATGTGATGGCAATATCTTCCGTCCATCTGGATGGTGCATCGGAAATACCCATGGGTTACTCGCTTCCTTCGTGGTACTCTGAGGCTAAGGCCTGGGTGGCCTAAGGCGAGGGTGCCGACCTGGGATCTGGCTGTAGTGCTAGAATGTCTAGCTTTGGCCCCCTTTGAGCCTATTGAGGAGGTACCAGAGAAGTTTCTCACATTAAAAACTCTCTTCTTCTTGGCTATTTCGTCTCTAAAGAGAGTAGGGGACTTGCAAGCATTATCTGTTGCACCCTCCTGTCTTGAGTTTGCGCCAGGTATGGTGAAAGTGGATAGTCGAGGCTATTTCACTCGCATAACCTTCGCCAATAAAGGTCCGAGCCCACCCTACTCGGAGTATGGCTGCTTCTTTGGCTCTTCTGTCAGGAGTCTTCCTGCAGGAGGTGCGTGATGCGGCAGGGTGGTCCTCTCCGCACACTTTTGTGAGGTTTTACAACTTAGATGTAGCCTCTACTCAAGGTTCTCGGGTGCTTTTTGCATAATGTGCGCTATGAATTCACATATACAGGCACTTGAGTGGGTATTGAGTTATTGGAGCGCTTGACGCAGCGCAAGTTCCCTTGAAAGGAAACGTCTCAGGTTACGTAACCATGGTTACATACGTAACCTGAGACATTTTTTTTACAGACTTATAGACCTTCCGATGTTTCATCAGAAGTTCAAATGACTTTTTGAATATTTTTTGAGCCAAAGAGTCTTTGAACTTTAACTTGATAAACAGACTTATAGACTTATTCTGATGATTTTTTCAGACCAAGTGTACTCCATATTTGACGTACTGAACACATTTCTGGACAAAGAATCCTCGATATTGAACTTTCTAAATATATAAATTCCTCCTGATGATTCATCAGTAGATTTATTTAACATATTTACGGCCAAAGTCTGTGAACTTTAATTGTATATACATACAGACGCCTTGTGATATTTTATCAGACTGAGAGTAGTCCACATTTGACCTATTGAACACATTTCTAGACAATGAATCCTCGATATTAAACTTTCTATGCATGCTCATAGCCAGACAGTTGGCTGTATTTCAACTATACAACATTTTATGCATGCTCATTGATGCTTGATGTTTCATCAGAAATTCAAAAGGACTTTTTGAACATATTTATGGCTATTTATGGCTATGTCTTTGAACTTTATTTTGATATACATACTCATTGACTCCTGATGTTCTATCAGACTGAGTAGTCTATATTTAAGTTACAGAACTCATTTCTGGACAAAGAATATGCGAGCTTGAACTTTCTATTCATACTCATAGATTCCTTCTGATGTTTCATCAGTAGTTCAAGTATGAACCTTTGAACTTATTTTTTGCCAATGAGTCTTTGAACTTGAACTGTCTATACGTACTCATAGACTCCTTCTAATGTTTTTTTCAGACTGAGTGTAGTCCTTATTTGTACTATTGAACACATTTCTGGACAAAGAATCCTCGATAATGAACTTTCTATATTCCCTCTGATGTTTCATCAGTAGTTCAGGTATGTTCCTCTATAGCAGCTTTAAAAAAAAGACTGTATGAGTTTCTTAAAAATTCCGCTGTTGTATGCAGGTGCTATAAAGCATTGAACTTATTTTTTGCCAATGAGTCTTTGAACTTGAACTGTCTATACGTACTCATAGACTCCTTCTAATGTATTTTTCAGACTGAGTGTAGTCCTTATTTGTACTATTGAACACATTTCTGGACAAAGAATCCTCGATAATGAACTTTCTATATTCCCTCTGATGTTTCATCAGTAGTTCAAGTATGTTCCTCTATAGCAGCTTTAAAAAAAAGACTGTATGAGTTTCTTGAAAATTCCGCTGTTTTATCCAGGTGCTATAAAGCATTTTTTTTTAAACAAACAAACAAATAAAAAATAGTGTATGTATTTTAAACGTCCCGCTGTAATACCAGGTGATGTAATCATTTTTGTTTTACTAAAAGAAAAAAAGAAAATAAACCGTTTTAAAGTGTTTTTAAATTATTTATTAATAGCAATGGCATCATTACTCAAGTCTTCAGAATCACAGGATCCTTCAGAAATCATTCTAATACGAGGATTTGTTGCTCAAGAAACATTTATTATTATTATTATTATTATTATTATTATTATTATTATTATTATTATTATTATTATTATTATTATTATTATTATTATCAATGTTGAAAAGAGTAATTTTTTTTAGGATTAATTAATGAATTAGAAAGTTCAAAAGAAACGCATTTATCTGAAATATAAAGCTTTTGCAACATTATAATTATCTTTATGGTCACTTTACTAGTAATTTAATTATAGCTGCCCAAGCTGAATAAACGTATGCATGTCTTTAAGTTCTTTCACAAAAAAATTTAATAAAAATTTGTACCGACCCAAACCTTTTGAAACGCAGGACAATGTCTTATATGCAATGCAAATCAAACTGCGAAAGCAATTATTTCTTCAATGTACAATAAGTTCTTGTATGCATTGCAATACAAAATCCTTAATCTCACATTGAGTTTCTGTATGCAAATGCAGCACTTGTCTCTTTGAATGCACAACGAGTTCTTGTGTGCAATTAGAATGCAAAATAACTTATTTCTTTAATGCACAGCTTGTTCTTGTAAGCATTGGATGCAAAAGGATGATATGTATCCATTGCAATGCAAAAACGAAGATGCATTGCAAAAGCAAGTGTATCGTCATGCACGCTTTTGTTGTGTCATTTCTGTCTCAATGCATACCAAGTTTTTGTATGCAAAACAATGCTTGTCTCTTAACTGCACGCCGATTTCTATTATACAATGCAAAAGCACTAATCTCGTCATGCACAATTTATTGTATGCAATGCAATTTAAACTGAAAAAGCAATTTTTTCAATGCACAAAAAGTGCATGGAAACACTCATCTCTTTAATGTTTTTGCATTCACTTGTCTCTTTAATGCACCCCGAGTTTTTTATACAACACACTGCAACATGCACATGAACTCTTTTTAGTACAAGATCTTGTATTCATTGCAATGCACATAACTCTTCAATGCAAGTTCTTGTTTGCTTGCAATGCAAAAGCACTAATATCTTCAATGCACAACGAGTTCTTGTATGAATTGCAATGCAAAATCCTTAATCTCACATTGAGTTTCTGTCCGCAATGCAGCACTTGTCTCTTTTAATGCACAACGAGTTCTTGTGTGCAATTAGAATGCAAAATAACTTATTTCTTCAATGCACAGCTTGTTCTTCTAAGCATTGGATGCAAAAGGTTGATATGTATCCATTGCAATACAAAAACGAAGATGCATTGCAAAAGCAAGTGTATCGTCATGCACGCTTTTGTTGTGTCATTCCTGTCTCAATGCATACCAAGTTTTTGTATGCAAAACAATGCTTGTCTCTTAACTGCACGCCGATTTCTTTTATGCAATGCAAATGCACTAATCTCGTCATGCACAATTTATTGTATGCAATGCAATTTAAACTGAAAAAGCAATTTTTTCAATGCACAAAAAGTGCATGGAAACACTCATCTCTTTAATGTTTTTGCATTCACTTGTCTCTTTAATGCACCCGAGTTTTTATACAACACACTGCAACATGCACATGCACTCTTTTAGTACAAGATCTTGTATTCATTGCAATGCACATAACTCTTCAATGCAAGTTCTTGTTTGCTTGCAATGCAAAACCACTAATATCTTCAATGCACAACGAGTTCTTGTATGAATTGCAATGCAAAATCCTTAATCTCACATTGAGTTTCTGTCCGCAATGCAGCACTTGTCTCTTTGAATGCACAACGAGTTCTTGTGTGCAATTAGAATGCAAAATAACTTATTTCTTCAATGCACAGCTTGTTCTTGTAAGCATTGGATGCAAAAGAATGATATGTATTCATTGCAATGCAAAAACGAAGATGCATTGCAAAAGCAAGTGTATCGTCATGCACGCTTTTGTTGTGTCATTTCTGTCTCAATGCATACCAAGTTTTTGTATGCAAAAAATGCTTGTCTCTTAACTGCACGCGATTTCTTTTATGCAATGCAAAAGCACTAATCTCGTCATGCACAATTTATTGTATGTAAGGCAATTTAAACTGAAAAAGCAATTTTTCAATGCACAAAAGTGCATGGAAACACTCAACTCTTTAATGTTTTTGCATTCACTTGTCTCTTTAATGCACCCGAGTTTTTATACAACACACTGCAACATGCACATGCACTCTTTTAGTACAAGATCTTGTATTCATTGCAATGCACATAACTCTTCAATGCAAGTTCTTGTTTGCTTGCAATGCAAAACCACTAATATCTTCAATGCACAACGAGTTCTTGTATGAATTGCAATGCAAAATCCTTAATCTCACATTGAGTTTCTGTCCGCAATGCAGCACTTGTCTCTTTATTTATGCACAACGAGTTCTTGTGTGCAATTAGAATGCAAAATAACTTATTTCTTCAATGCACAGCTTGTTCTTCTAAGCATTGGATGCAAAAGGATGATATGTATCCATTGCAATACAAAAACGAAGATGCATTGCAAAAGCAAGTGTATCGTCATGCACGCTTTTGTTGTGTCATTTCTGTCTCAATGCATACCAAGTTTTTGTATGCAAAACAATGCTTGTCTCTTAACTGCACGCCGATTTCTTTTATGCAATGCAAATGCACTAATCTCGTCATGCACAATTTATTGTATGCAATGCAATTTAAACTGAAAAGCAATTTTTTCAATGCACAAAAAGTGCATGGAAACACTCATCTCTTTAATGTTTTTGCATTCACTTGTCTCTTTAATGCACCCCGAGTTTTTTATACAACACACTGCAACATGCACATGCACTCTTTTTAGTACAAGATCTTGTATTCATTGCAATGCACATAACTCTTCAATGCAAGTTCTTGTTTGCTTGCAATGCAAAACCACTAATATCTTCAATGCACAACGAGTTCTTGTATGCATTGCAATGCAAAATCCTTAATCTCACATTGATTTCTGTATGCAAATGCAGCACTTGTCTCTTTTAATGCACAACGAGTTCTTGTGTGCAATTAGAATGCAAAATAACTTATTTCTTCAATGCAGAGCTTGTTCTTGTAAGCATTGGATGCAAAAGGATGATATGTATCCATTGCAATGCAAAAACGAAGATGCATTGTGTATCGTCATGCACGCTTTTGTTGTGTCATTTCTGTCTCAATGCATACCAAGTTTTTGTATGCACAACAATGCTTGTCTCTTTACTGCACACCGATTTCTTTTATGCAATGCAAAAGCACTAATCTCGTCAATGCACAATTTATTGTAGGCAATGCAATTCAAACTGAAAAAGCAATTTTTTCAATGCACAAAAAGTGCATGGAAACACTAATCATCACTATTCATTGCAATGCACATAACTCTTCAATCTAACTTCTTGTTTGCTTGCAATGCAAACGCACTAATCTCTTCAATGCACAACGAGTTCTTGTATGAATTGCAATGCAAAATCCCTAATCTCACATTGAGTTTCTGTATCAATGCAGTGCAAAAGCAATGCATATGTTTTTGTATCCAATGCAATGCAAAAGCAACGAGTTTTTGTATGCAGTGCAACACGACTTCTCTCAATGCACAACGCTTGTATGCAATACAAGCACTAATCTCTTCAATACAATGAGAAGAGATTGAATCAAAGAGATTACTTTTGCACTAATCTCTTTGATGCAAAAACTGCAAAAAGCAATTTTATGTCATTACATACGTTCTTTTTTGCATTGCATTGCAAACGCACTAATCACTTTTATGCACAGTGCTCTTGTAAGCATTGCAATGCAAAGGCACATAACTTCAAAGCACGATTTCTTGTATGCTTGCAATGCAAAGGCACAACACACTTTCGATGCACGAGTTCTTACAAGCACTATCTCTTTTCAATGTACAAACAGTTATTGTAAGCACGATTTCATATGCATAAGCAAAATAACTAATCTCCGTAACGCACAGGCAATGCAATTCAAACTGCAAAAGCAATTGTTTTGTCAATGCACATATGCAATGCAATGCAAAAGCACTTGTATCTTCAATGCACAATGAGTTTTTGCATGCTATGCAGTGCAATGCGCTAATCTCTTCCATACACAATGAGTTCTCATATGCAATGCAATAACGCTAATATCTTCCATGCACGAGTTCTTATATGAAATGCAATGCAAAAGCACCAATCTCTTCAATGCACAACGAGTTCTTATATGGAATGCAATGCAAACGCACTAAATCTCTTCACTGCACAAACAAGTTCTAATATGCAGTGCAATGCACTTATTTCTTCCATGTACATTGAGTTCTCAATTCATGTTCAAAATCAGTAATGAACGACGATTTTCAATGCACATCGAGTTTTTGTATGCAATGCAATGCAACAGCACCTTGTGCAATGCAAAAGCACAATCTATTCAATGCACAAGTTCTTGAATGCATTGCAAAGTAAACTGCAAAATCAATTATTTCTTCAATTCACAAATTTATTTTATGCATTGCAATGCAATGCACTTTGATGCACAATGAGTTATTGTATGCAATGTGAAATCACTAATCTTTTCAATCCACGAGTTCTTGAATTCAGTGCAATGCAAAACACTAGTCTCTTCAGAGCACGAGTTCTCATATGCAATGCGCTAATCTCTACTATGCATAATGAGTTCTCATAACTGCAAAATAATTATTTCTTCAATGCACAAGTTTTTTTTGTACTTTAATTTTATAAACAGACTCACTCCTTCTGATGTATTTTTCAGACTGAGTGTAGTCTATATTTGACCTACTGAACAAAGAATCCACAATATTGAGCGTTCTATACATATACATTCCTTCTGATGTTTCATCAGTAGTTAAAAATTACTTTTTGGACATATGGCCAAAGAGTCTTTGAAATTTAATTTTATATAGACTCCTGGTGTTTACTCCGACTGAGAGTAGTCCACTTTTGACAATAAAACTCATTTCTGGACAAAGAGTCCTCGATCTTGAACTTTCTATTCATACTCATGTATTCCTTCTGATGTTTCAGTAGTTCAAGTATGACCTCTTGAACTTTTTCTGGCCAAAGAGTCTTTGAACTTTACATTTTTATACAGACTTATAGACCTTCCGATGTTTCATCAGAAGTTCAAGTATACATTTTTAAATATTTTTTTTTGCCAAAGAGTCTTTGAATTTTAACTTTATAAACAGACTCATAGACTTCTTCTGATGTATTTATCAGACCGAGTGTAGACCTAATGAACACATTTCTGGATGTGTTCTGATGCCTAAGAGTCCTCGATTTTGAACTTTCTATATATATAAATTCCTTCTGATGGTTAATCAGTAGTTCAAGTATGATTTTTTTAAACATATTTATGGACAAAAAGTGACATTTTACTTGTGACATTTTATCAGACTGAGAGTAGTCCACATTTGCCCTATTGAACACATTTCTAGACAAAGAATCCGTTTTAACAGTTCAAGTATGACCTCTTGAACTTATTTTTGGCCAAAGAACCTTAATTTTATATAAATTCTGATGTTCTATCCAGTCTAAGAGTCGTCCACATTTGACCTACTGAACCCATTTCTAGACACAAGAATCCTCGATTGAACTAACAATACAAAAAATGCCTTCTGATGTATTTCAAGTATGACTCTTGAACTTATTTCTGGCCAAGGAGTCGTTGAACTTTACTTTTCCTTTCAAGGGAACTCGCGCTGCGTCAAGCGCTGCCGGAAAACCTCTGCATAATTGCATCATGAAACACAATCAGTCCAATGGCGTGATGGGATGTCAAAGGCAGGTGACGTCATTGACCAGGAAACTATAAAGGACCCCTTAACCAAACAGTGTCAGCTTATGTGTCTTCAAAAGCGCTCAATGTGAAATCGTTTGTCCTGATTTATTGTGTGTGTGTCTCTCAGAAATATATATAAATGGCCAATCCAAAGCAGTTCAGACAGTGTGTTACTCCCTGCCCCCCCGGAAACGTAGCGGCGCTGGGATGCTCGCTCCCTCCAAGGAGGATTCAAAATGGGGCAGTTCGCGCTGTTTCAGGACACCAGGCTGCCCACACAACAAAATCCAGAGGCCAGCCTCGAGAGGCTGGTTCCCTTAGTAGATTTTGGCAGCGTGGAAACTTCTGCCAAATATCTCAGATTGGGTCCTGCGTACAATAGGAAAAGGGTACAGAACACAATTCGGGTCACACGGGGGTCACACCATGTTCAACGGGGTACTATCCACAGTGGTAAACTCCGAGCAGGCTCTGGTAATGGAGCAAGAAGTAGGCTACAGTCTCTTCTGTGAAAAGAGGCTATAGAGAGGGTACCTCCCGACAGCAGGGGTCAGGGTTTTACAGCCGGTACTTCATAGTTCCGAAGAAGGATGGAGGACTGCGTCCTATTCTAGATCTGCGCCAGCTAAATCGGGTGGTAATGAAGTTGAAAATGCTCACTCTAAAACAGATCATGTGTCAGATCAGGTCCGAGAACTGGTGTGTAACAATAGACCTAAAAGACGCATACTTCCATGTCTCCATCCTTCCTCAACACAAGAAGTTACTCAGGTTTGCTTTCAGGAAGCATTCCAATATCGTGTTCTTCCAGTCGATCTAGCATTATCACCCCGCACGAACTACACATCGGTGGTCTCCTTCCTATATAAATCGCCAGGGGGGACTACGCTCGCGCCGGCTATGGAAGCTGGCACAACGAGTTCTAGTTTGGGCCAGGGGCAAGTTGCTATCGGTCCGAGCAGTGTACAATCCGGGGTACTTGAACACTACGGCAGACTCCCTGTCGAGGCAGGGAGTGGTGCCGGGGAGTTGGAGACTCCACCCCGAGGTGGTGGAGCTCCTATGGAGCCGCTTTGGTCAGGCTCAGGTGGATCTGTTTGCGTCTCAAGAGACAACGCACTGTCCCCTGTTTTACTCCCTCACACATCCAGCCCCTCTGGGGTTGGATGCCATGGAGCAGACGTGGCCGAGGCTGCGTTTTTACGCCTGGCGTTGCTACCAGGAGTGCTGGAGAGAGTACGCCGGGAAGGGGTCCGTCTGTTACTAATATCCCCGTTCTGGCCGGGCCGAGTATGGCTATCTGACATTGTGTCTCTTCTCGAGGGTCCCCCGTGGGAGATTCCGATCAGGAGGGACCTTCTCTCCCAGGTGTCGGGGGCAGTCCTGCCATGTCAACTCAGTGCTAGATTTTCTGCAAGAAAACTTCTCTTCAGGGTTAACTCCATCCACTTTGAAGGTATATATGATGGCAATATCTGCCTACCACGTCCATCTGGATGGTGCATCGGTGGGGAAATACCCATGGGTTACTCGCTTCCTTCGTGGTACTCTGAGGCTACGGCTTGGGTGGCCTAAGGCGAGGGTGTCGACCTGGGATCTGGCTGTAGTGCTAGAAGGTCTAGCTTTGGCCCCCTTTGAGCCTATTGAGGAAGTACCAGAGAAGTTTCTCACATTAAAAACTCTCTTCTTCTTGGCTATTTCGTCTCTAAGGAGAGTAGGGGACTTGCAAGCATTATCTGTTGCACCCTCCTGTCTTGAGTTTGCGCCAGGTATGGTGAAAACTTTTCTATTTCCGAAAGAAGGATATGTCCCCAAAGTTCCCACGAACATGGCAGGTCCTATAATGCTGCCGGCCTTCTCTCCGCCTCCCTTTCAGAATTCAGACCAGGAGAAATTGAATCTGCTCTGCCCAGTGCTTATGTCCACAGAGCTGCCCTGTGGCGAAAATCTGAGCAGTTGTTTGTCTGTTTCGGGTCTCCAAATAAAGGAAAACCCGCATCTAAGCAGACGCTAAGTAAGTGGAGAGTCGAGGCCATTTCACTCGCATAACCTTCGGCAATAAAGGTCCGAGCCCACTCTACTCGGAGTATGGCTGCTTCTTTGGCTCTTCTGTCAGGAGTCTCCCTGCAGGAGGTGCGTGATGCGGCAGGGTGGTCCTCTCCGCACACTTTTGCGAGGTTTTACAACTTAGATGTAGCCTCTACTCAAGGTTCTCGGGTGCATATACAGACACTTGAGTGGGTATTGAGTTCCCGCAGCGCTTGATGCAGCGCGAGTTCCCTTGAAAGGGAACGTCTCAGGTTACGTATGTAACCATGGTTACATATGTAACCTGAGACGGTTTTTTTTAATGACTTATAGACCTTCCGACGCTTCATCAGAAGTTCAAATGACTTTTTGAATATTTTTTGAGCCAAAGAGTCTTTGAACTTTAACTTTATAAACAGACTCATAGACTTATTCTGATGTATTTTTCAGACCAAGTGTACTCCATATTTGACGTACTGAACACATTTCTGGACAAAGAATCCTCAATATTGAACTTTCTAAATATATAAATTCCTGCTGATGATTCATCAGTAGATTTTTTACAGAGGCTGCGTCTGTACGCCTTCCCCCCTCTGGCATTGCTACCAGGAGTGCTGGAGAGAGTACGCCGGGACGGGGTCCGTCTGTTACTAATATCCAAGTTCTGGCCGGGCCGAGTATGGCTATCAGACATTGCGTCTCTTCTCGAGGGTCGCCCCTGGGAGATTCCGATCAGGAGGGGCCTTCTCTCCCAGGCGTCGGGGGCAGTCCTGCCAAGTCAACTCAGTGCTAGATTTTCTGCAAGAAAACTTCTCTTCAGGGAAGAGAAGTTTGAAGGTACTCCATCCACTTTGAAGGTATATGTGACGGCAATATCTGCCTACCACGTCCATCTGGATGGTGCATCGGTGGGGAAATACCCATGGGTTACTCGCTTCCTTCGTGGTACTCTGAGGCTACGGCTTGGGTGGCCTAAGGCGAGGGTGTCGACCTGGGATCTGGCTGTAGTGCTAGAAGGTCTAGCTTTGGCCCCCTTTGAGCCTATTGAGGAAGTACCAGAGAAGTTTCTCACATTAAAAACTCTCTTCTTCTTGGCTATTTCGTCTCTAAGGAGAGTAGGGGACTTGCAAGCATTATCTGTTGCACCCTCCTGTCTTGAGTTTGCGCCAGGTATGGTGAAAGTGGATAGTCGAGGCTATTTCACTCGCATAATCTTCGCCAATAAAGGTCCGAGCCCACCCTACTCGGAGTATGGCTGCTTCTTTGGCTCTTCTGTCAGGAGTCTCCGTGCAGGAGGTGCGTGATGCGGCAGGGTGGTCCTCTCCGCACACTTTTGTGAGGTTTTACAACTTAGATGTAGCCTCTACTCAAGGTTCTCGGGAGCTTTTAGCATAATGTGCGCTATGAATTCACATATACAGGCACTTGAGTGGGTATTGAGTTCCCGCAGCGTTTGACGCAGCGCAAGTTCCCTTGAAAGGAAACGTCTCAGGTTACGTACGTACGTACATACGTAACCTGAGACGTTTTTTTTTACAGACTTATAGACCTGCCGATGTTTCATCAGAAGTTCAAATGACTTTTTGAATATTTTTTGAGCCAAAGAGTCTTTGAACTTTAACTTGATAAACAGACTTATAGACTTATTCTGATGATTTTTTCAGACCAAGTGTACTCCATATTTGACGTACTGAACACATTTCTGGACAAAGAATCCTCGATATTGAACTTTCTAAATATATAAATTCCTTCTGATGATTCATCAGTAGATTTTTTTAACATATTTACGGCCAAAAAGTCTGTGAACTTTAATTGTATATACATACAGACGCCTTGTGATATTTTATCAGACTGAGAGTAGTCCACATTTGACCTATTGAACACATTTCTAGACAATGAATCCTCGATATTAAACTTTCTATGCATGCTCATAGCCAGACAGTTGGCTGTATTTCAACTATACAACATTTTATGGATGCTCATTGATGCTTGATGTTTCATCAGAAATTCAAAAAGGACATTTTGAACATATTTATGGCTATTTATGGCTATGTCTTTGAACTTTAATTTGATATACATACTCATTGACTCCTGATGTTCTATCAGACTGAGTAGTCTATATTTAAGTTACAGAACTCATTTCTGGACAAAGAATATGCAAGCTTGAACTTTCTATTCATACTCATAGATTCCTTCTGATGTTTCATCAGTAGTTCAAGTATGAACCTTTGAGTTTATTTTTTGCCAATGAGTCTTTGAACTTGAACTGTCTATACGCACTAGACTCCTTCTAATGTATTTTTCAGACTGAGTGTAGTCCTTATTTGTACTATTGAACACATTTCTGGACAAAGAATCCTCGATAATGAACTTTCCATATTCCCTCTGATGTTTCTTCAGTAGTTCAAGTATGTTCCTCATTAGCAGCTTTAAAAAAAAGACTGTATGAGTTTCTTAAAAATTTCGCTGTTGTATCCAGGTGCTATAGAGCATTTTTTTTAAACAAACAAACAAACAAATAAAAAATAGTGTATGTATTTTAAACGTCCCACTGTAATACCAGGGGCTGTAATCATTTTTGTTTTACTAAAAGAAAAAAAGAAAATAAACCGTTTTAAAGTGTTTTTAATTTATTTATTAATAGCAATGGCATCATTACTCAAGTCTTCAGAATCACAGCATCCTTCAGAAATCATTCTAATACGATGATTTGTTGCTCAAGAAACATTTATTATTATTATTATTATTATTATTATTATTATTATTATTATTATTATTATTATTATTATCAATGTTGAAAAGAGTCATTTTTTTTAGGATTAGTTAATGAATTAGAAAGTTCAAAAGAAACGCATTTATCTGAAATATAAAGCTTTTGCAACATTATAATTATCTTTATGGTCACTTTACTAGTAATTTAATTATAGCTGCCCAAGCTGAATAAATGTATGCATGTCTTTAAGTTCTTTCACAAAAAAATTTAATAAAAATTCTTACCGACCCAAACCTTTTGAAACGCAGGACAATGTCTTATATGCAATGCAAATCAAACTGCGAAAGCAATTATTTCTTCAATGTACAATAAGTTCTTGTATGCATTGCAATACAAAATCCTTAATCTCACATTGAGTTTCTGTATGCAAATGCAGCACTTGTCTCTTTTAATGCACAACGAGTTCTTGTGTGCAATTAGAATGCAAAATAACTTATTTCTTCAATGCACAGCTTGTTCTTGTAAGCATTGGATGCAAAAGAATGATATGTATTCATTGCAATGCAAAAACGAAGATGCATTGGAAAAGCAAGTGTATCGTCATGCACGCTTTTGTTGTGTCATTTCTGTCTCAATGCATACCAAGTTTTTGTTGCAAAACAATGCTTGTCTCTTAACTGCACGCCGATTTCTTTTATGCAATGCAAAAGCACTAATCTCACAATGCACAATTTATTGTATGCAATGCAATTTAAACTGAAAAAGAAATTTTTTCAATACATGAAAAAATTGCAATACATACTGCAATTAAGCAATTTTTTCAATGCACAAAAAGTGCATGGAAACACTAATCATCACTATTCATTGCAATGCACATAACTCTTCAATGCAACTTCTTGTTTGCTTGCAATGCAAACGCACTAATCTCTTCAATGCACAACGAGTTCTTGTATGAATTGCAATGCAAAATCCCTAATCTCACATTGAGTTTCTGTATCAATGCAGTGCAAAAGCAATGCACATGTTTTTGCATCCAATGCAATGCAAAAGCAACGAGTTTTTGTATGCAGTGTGTTGCGGCAAAATAATGTTAACTCCGTTGCATTTCTGAATAAGAGACAAACCTTAGCCAATTGAGTCTTTATAAAGATTTAATTCTTGCAAGAATGAATCCACAGTCAATACAACCAGATAATGCCTGCATCGAGTGTGAACTGAGGAACAATAGAAGGCCCAAGCTTTTATACCTCTCAGTGTCTCAGTGTTTTTCCGTACCGAGGAAAAGGTGATACAAATGTCTTTCCCCCCCACCCTTCTGTAACAAAAGCAAATAACAAGGGACACAGTGGTTCCCCCCTCTTATCTTCCCTCATCAGTGTTTGTGTCAAGGCCTCAAGCGGTGATGGGGGTTACATTACATTTTATGAGGTGTGTGTGTGTGTATGTGTGTGTGTGTGTGTGTGTGTGTGTGTGTGTGTGTGTGTTTTAATAAGTGACATCTAAGGCCCGGGAGAGTCCCCAATCTAGGTGTCCCGTGACCCCATGCTAAGAGGTGTTTTTGAATAACAGAGACAGATGTTGATTTCTGTATAACCTTAAACATAAATCTTCTTCTATGATTACATTTTTCCTCCACAATTCCCTTTTATCATTATTTGATAATTCACAAGAAAAATATTAAATGTATATATGAATGTTGTTCTTCTTAAGTCGCACAGTCCAAGCATAAAAGGGCACCACGGCTTCGCTTTGCTCCAGTATTTCAGATGGCAAGATGAATCGCACAGTTGTACGCCCAGAAAGAGTTATGAAGATTAGTCTTTTCTGCTCTGTTAATGAAAGGACGCCACCTCTCTGTAGATTGTGCAACTCTGATTCTGTGGGCTTGCAACAGGTTCTAAACTTGTTGTCTCAGCTCCATGTTGTGCCAGCGTCTCTGCTCCTGAGGTGATAGTGGCAAGTGATGTTTGTGTGACCTCCGTCCGCACAGACGTGTGCCTCCAGCTCCTCTCGGCTCCTTCTCCCCGATCACTGGTGGGATCTTTCTCAGCTACCTTGATGGCGGTGTTTGTCATCAGAAGCACGACAAAAGGCCCTAGTCACCTTTTCACTTTCCATCTGTTCCTTCTGTAGTCCCGTCACGACATCAAACATCTGGTCTGATGTTATGTAAAGGAGTCCCTTAACCTGCACAGATCTTAGACACAGAGAGGACATTTCTTTTGAAATAATTCACAAATTATATTGATGTTAGCTATTGTTTACCCCTTCCATTAAACAGTCTCGAACAGACTCAGATTTGCTCTAGGCCTTTCCTTCTACAAAAATTTTCATAAAAATACTGTACCCCAGACAGTTTTCATCAGTTTTCATTTGACTAATTTCATTTGGCTGCCTGATCATCCATGCAGCCATATAAACATAATGGTCAAAGAATGTTTGGGGTAAACAAGGCTTGCCATCACCACACCATTTTGAAAAGTGCAGCCACAGTTTCCACAGCTGTTTCTCCGCTGTTGTGCCGAAGGTCTCCGTACTCTGTAAAGAAGTGAAAGCGTTTGTGGTTATTTCAAATATCAAAAAGACATTATGGTTCCTTTGACTGCTTCTTCCCGCCTTCGCAATCTCATCTGCCTGTTTAAATAAAATCTTTGTTATTAATGTGCGCTGCACATTCATAGATATCAACCTGGCCAGTTAAGAAATTTGTGTCTTGAGAAGCAGACACAGTTGAACCATTCAGAATTGGGCGCCCATCCGATATTACAATTTTCCTGTGTTTCCACAATGCCCCAAAAATTATGCCCAACTCCGAACTCAAAACGCAAATCTGTTCAAATTGTTACACTTTTACCTTTCATCAGCTTGCATATTTCAGTCAGGGCTACAAGCTCCAGTCTTAACCAGGCAATCTTTATCCTGATTCTTTCGTGTTTCAGTGAAAGTTAATATAAAATCTGTATTTCAAATCTGGAAGCCGGGCTAAATGAGTAAGCTCTGTTACTGCACTCCTGTCAATTTAGGGGTGTGTGATACCTTCAAAATCCAAACACACGACACCTTGTTGCTTTCAAGTGTTTTAACGACACATCACACATCCCTAGGCCAGACCCTCAGTCACTCCTCAGAGACCAAATACATGATTAGTGTAAAGGAAGAAAAACAATCATTGGTTCTCTTGATAAATCCAAATCATCACAGACCCCAATGTTGTCCAACTCAAACTAAACGACAAAAAAATAAGTAAGATAGATAAAAATCCATCTAAGTGCTTTAAATCTCCATATAAACATCCTTCAGTTTGTGCTTTGGCCACAGTTCAGAGGACTCCTCTGCCCGTGCAGGCCGTATGTTTGACATGCACTGATTCTCTTTTGTGCATCTGTCATGGTTGTCATTATCCTCTCTAACTCAACTTCATGTTTATATTCAGATCTAAATGCTCCCAGTTTCTCACTGAACATCATATTCTTGTCAAACTTCCTCCAGTCCGTTGTTTCAACACAATTCTTTTACAAACCACCATGTTTTTGTTCAAAATTACTGTTTCCATCAACTGCAATTTCACTCATCATATCTAACTATTTATAAAATAAACCTAAATTTGTTAATGTTGAAAACTTTTCATCAAAACAACATAATTATCTATTCGTATTACATTCAATCAGCTCGTTCACTCATCTTTCTCTTGTGACATTATGCTTAATCATATTCAATACCCAATTCTTTATCAAAATCTTTCCAATTAATTAGGATTTTAAAGTACATTTTCCTTTCAATGTCTTGAATCTTCTTTTTCCTTCTTTCCCTACCTTCATGTTCCTCCTTCACTACATCCATAAACCTCCTCTTTGGTCTTCCTTAAACCTCCTGTCTTTTCCTCAGTGTGACTGTCTCCAAACCGCACATCATCACTGTTCTCACTACTGTTCTGCACACCTTCCCTTTCATTCTTACTGTAACCCTCAGACAACAGACCTGACACTTTTCTCCACCCATTCCAACCTGCCTGCAAACACACACTTCTTCACCTCATTTCCCTGGAACCTCACTGTTCCACTTGGTTCCCTCTCATTCTCACACATGTATTCTGTTCTTCCTGTGACTAACTTTAATTCCTCTTTTCTCCAGAGCAAACCTTCACCTCTCTAGACTTTCGTCCACCTGCTCTCACTACAGATCACAATGTTATCCTCAAACATCATAGTCCATGTAGATTAGTCTGACCTCCTCTGTCAGCCTGTCCATCACCACTGCAAACAAGAAGGGGCTCAGAGCCGATCCTTGATGCAGTCTCACCTTCACCGTGAAGTCCTCTGTCTCACCTACGGCACACCTTTCCACTGTCCACTGCTCTGCAGAAATCCAAAATATTACTGTCCTCCATCTCAATCCTAGTCACACAGAAAGCCTCACAGCCTCTTGTTTTGTTTTTGTTTTTTTTGTTCTCTTACATTAATTGTAGTTCTCTAGATAAATTAATGTCCTGTCTCCATTTAATGGAGGAAACACAAAAATAAAACTTTTCATTTTAAAGTTTATATTCCTTTGTTCGCCTCTGGCCTTTCATAATTGTGACGGATTCTCAGCCAATTTGTCATTTTGTCTCTGTCCTCAAGTCTATAATTTTTACGCTTACTATTTTAACTAATCCAGAGAGTAATTCAAATCCTCATCATAAATGACAAAAGTAGTCATTATTATTACCAGTAACAGACCAAGCTGGATATCAATCCACTTAAAGCTCGTCCCATGTTCTGGATCATCTTTTATCAGAATCACTCAGAATAATACGCTTTTTTAAAGTTTGTTGTTTGGCTTAACCCATCTGTAGTGATAGAGCACTACGCTCAATCTGGGCATAAATATGAACTGCTCATTCTCAAAATTTGCTTCTACTTGGTTTCTTAATCATTTTCAAATCATGTCTGTTCACTATTAAGTTGTCTTTAGAAAAGTCAGCTGGGTTGTTTTGGTTTTGTCTCAGCTTTAACATGGCCGATTACAGACACTGTGCCATCCCCGCCTCCACAAGCAGCCTCTCTCTCTCTCTCTCTCTCTCTCTCTCTTACACAGATAATCTTTTCAACAGCCTCTGAGACTTTAACTCAGAACAAACTATAATCTTTAGTTTAAATACCTTTGTTATCCAGACCTTCTCTTTTGAACTTCAAAAGCTGTCCTCATCTTAAAGCCATCATCATGTCTCCGAATGATCCTATGCCATATCTAATGACCTGCAGGATTTAAGACTATGATAGAGACATATTAGTTCAATATCACACAGTTTTACTTATACCAATTAATTCATTTTGTTCTGTTCTCCATAAAATTTATGACAATTCACAGCATGGTCTCAGCTGGCTCTTGAATGCCCCTTACCATCATAACTTTCCCTCAGGGTCTTTCCTGGAATTCACAAACAATATAAGCGGTTCTTGGGTGAGCGGTATAGAGGAACATCTCTGGGTCGGACTGCTGTATATCTGTCTGGACTCTCGGCCCCTACAAAATCACAACTCCTCCCTTTATGATGCTGCTGGCCTCACAGACATCTGCTCAACTCTCATACACACCTCACATAAAAACACTCCCCTTCTTGGAGGTGCCCAAATGTCGATGAAACCCTGGCTTATGTTGTCCTCCTGCTGGCCAAGAGAGGATCTTACCGTCTTTGGCGAATCATCTCACGCACATTTGTCATCGCTAAATTTTTTTTTTTTTTTTTTTTTGTGACCCTCAACAGGATGATGTTTTCTGGAGCTTTGCATAGAGTGCATTCAAGAGTCATCAGAGCCATCTGGTCTGCTTACTATAGGTAGAACATGGAGACAGGTTAATTATCACAATACAACTAAATCACTAAAATCCACCACTCAGTGAATTTAGCCAGAACAACTGTCCTTTCAGTTTAATGTTCTGCTACCTTTGTGTCTCGATCCATCGGTCCTGTACATGGTGAAGGCTTAGATCAGACACAACATTCAGTTCTATATTTTAAAAACATCTCGTTTTGTAAAAACATCTCATTTTGTAAAAACATCTCATTTTGTTTCATCAAAATATCTATCATTGCCCTCCATGGCAATCCTTTAACTATTAGTCAAAATGTCCTTTTATCAAATCATTGTCTCTATGATTTTCAACTGATGCCCTATGCTTAACCATAATTATCTCATCACTTATGACACATGCTCAGATAACAGCTTTGTTCTGGGTTTGAATGAGAGAGAGACTCTGAGGCCTTCAGGGCTGGCACACTGCATCTTCATCTGCACTGCAACTTTTCACTCTTTACACAAGCTAGTGAGATCTGGTTAGAAATTAATATTGTTTTCAAATAAACTTCAGACATTTTCCTTTTAAACTCTATCCTTAGACTGAAATCACACTTTCAAATCACCCTCAGATTGAGTGTGTGTTACTCAAGCTAGGCCACAGCACCAGAAATGACGTGGTGGTGCCAGATTCAGATAAGCAAATCAGCATTTATTACAGCTCAGCACAAGCTTATCTTTTGAAACCAAAGCATCAACTTCTAGGGTTTCCAACATATTAACTTACCTAAAGTTATTTCAACAACCCAATATTCAGTCCAATAAGCATTATCAGAGTTTTGCAAAAGTGAGAAGAGCAAGAACATATTTATTATAACCCTATTGTTATTTCATTATTTTCTTAGACAGAGTTTAAATCTCATCTCTGTATTCATTTCTTTTTACTGGGTTTAGTGTGGTTGCCTCATTTGTCACACCTTCGACACCTTATGGTGAGTGGACAAAGCCCTGCTGACCACAATTAAAACACTCTGTGTCATTCAGCAATTCATGGTATCTTTCATCTGCTTTTTCAAAACAAAAATCACATCAGATTCCCACAGTTACTGGGATCTTTCCTTCAGGGTTTAATGTTATCAGATTCCCTTAGTTACTGGGATCTTTCCTTCAGGGTTTAATAGCATTCCACCCATTTTACAACCCATGATTATTCATTATGCACTAACATCTAGAAATTTGAATTTCTCTTGTTCTCAATTAATTTGTAGCCAGTTAAATTGCCATATAATTTTCTAAACATAATTAAAACATTGCTGTCCATTTTCTTAATAAGTTCTACTTATTTCTTTAAATTGTTGGCTTCAGAGGAGAGCTGCTTACAGCTCTCTCGTCTCAAAAACTTTATCCGGCCTGATCAAGTTACTGATCATGTCTCTCAAATTGTTAGCTCTAATTTTGTTATCACAAACTGTTATCCATAATTTATCAAAGTTCATACTCACCAATGATCTTTAAATAGCTGTAGCTTCTGTGTGATCAGACAACATCTTCCTTTCCCTGTTATCTGCTTCTTATAACAATCTTCATTTGCATTTCTCACACATTTCCACAACAGCCCTTGTTAGCTCTAATTTTGTTATCACAAACTGTTATCCATAATCAAAGTTCATACTCACCAATGATCTTTAAACAGCTGTGGCTTCTTTGTGATCAGACAAAAATTTTTCCTTTCCTGTTATCTGCTTCTTATAACAATCTTCATTTGCATTTCTCACACACATCCCCATAAAGCCCTTAGATTTGTCTCCTCTCCTCAACAGATAACTTTCACCCCTCTCATCCTGTTGACACACAGCGTTTATTTTCTTTTGGAAATCATGATATTTAATTATGAAAAAAATGTTTGTGGTTTTAAGTGGCTCGTCACTCTATATACCAAGTTGCCGGCTCAGGGAGCTGACCCACCAAAGAGAATCCGATTAGAGACCACACGAAGATTCACGTGTTTCCTGGGGATAACCCGTTTATTGTCACCACTCAACAGACTGGCCGAATGGATCGTTTTAATGTGTTAATGTGTTTTTTTCTGCATACACTCACAACACTTTGACCCAAAAGGCGATATATTAACAGTTTATCAACTTTAGCATAACTTCCGCGAGCTGTCTCCCGTGTCCCGCTGCACTGAACTAGCGTCTCTGTGAGGGTGGGGGAGATCACATGGTCATGAGTCCGGCTGCTGATTGGCTCAGGCAAGGTGTTGTGTATGTGCCTCAGAATAAAGAGGGAGATTTAAGAGAGAGAGGTTAATGACAGCAAACTATAGCCCTTTTTTACAGCCGCCCCCAGATTTCCACAAGGAAATATGAACATCAACAAAAAGGCTTCTATTCTACTGTGGGTTTTTCAATTACTTTAGTCAGGAATGGCAGGTAATTGTATAAGGCGTGCAACTGGCCGAGTGTAAGTTTTTTCTCCCACCTGAACCTTTGCTGTTCTCACCCTGGTATCAGGTCCAGGGAAAACTTCTGACACCTTTCCCACAGGCCAAAGAGCTCTGGGTAGCTGAGGATCAACAATCAGCACCGTGGTGCCAACCTGGATGTCCGGGGTGTCATTTTGCCATTTTTGGCGGCTTTGAAGGCCAGGGAGGTAGAATTTTAGGTAGTGTCTCCAGAATTGGTCCGCAAGGATTTGGCTATGACGCCATCGACGGCGGCTGACCAGCTCAGACTGAGGGTATACTGTCATTGGAAGTGAAGCATCTGGCCGCCCCATAAGGAGACAATTTGGAGTAATGGGGTCAGGATCCAAAACATCAGATGATGTATATCCCAGTGGTTTGGAGTTCAAGATTCCTTCAATCTCCACCAGCACAGTTTGAAGGACCTCAAAAGTCACTGATTGAGCTCCTAGAGTAACCATCAATGCGTTTTTCAAAGAGCGAATCTCTCGCTCCCAGCAACCTCCAAAGTGTGGCACGTTTGGAGGGTTAAAATGGAATTCAATCTGCTGTTTAGCCAACTGTCTCTGAAGATCTGGAACAAGGGCTGCAAAAGCTTCCTTTAGCTCTCTTTCGCCTCCCCTGAAGTTTGTGCCTTGATCTGACAAGAGCTCATGGGGTTTTCCTCGTCTAGCCGTGAACCATCTAAGGGCCATAAGGAAGGAGTCACTTTCCAGACTATGGAGGATATCAATGTATACTGCTCTTGTGGTGAGGCATTTGAATATTATCCCCCATTTCTTCTCATTTCGTCGCCCAGTTCTGATTGTATAGGGACCAAAGCAGTCCACCCCAGTGGAGTGAAAGGCGGGCTTAAAGAGACGCAGTCTTGCTTGGGGAAGGTCCGCCATCCTAGGTACCTCTGGTTTTTTTCTCCATTTTTGGCACTGCGCACACTCTCGCTGCAGATGCTTAACGGCCTGTCTACCACGCAGAACCCAGTACTTACGGCGGAGTTCAGCGAACACCCTCTCGGGCCCTGGGTGGCAAAGTTTGGAATCATAACTTTGGATAATAAGTTTAGTGATGGGATGCCTCGGATCCAGTACTATAGGGTGCATGTTGTCAGGTGCAAGGTAGGGACAATGCCGTAAACGTCCACCAACTCTGATTAAGTTAGTTTCTACATCGATTTCTGGGGCCAGTGCTTTTAGACGACTGTTACGGGCAAGTGGTTTACGGTCCGTAGTTGTTCCAAGTCTGATGAAAAGCATTCCTGCTGTGCTTGCTGCAAAACACTAATCTCAGCACTTCTGTAGTCACCGGCTGTGGGTTTACCATCGGCCACCCTTTTAAGAGCCATGGACTCTATTAGCTCCTGGAGATTCTTAAACTGATTGAAATCAGAGGATGTGAAGCAGACCAAAGTACTGGAATCAGACTTGCACAGTTCTTTATTGTCAAGTACCTGTGGACTGGGGCATTCAGGCCACAGATTTGGTGGATCTTTCAGAAACAGCGGTCCTCGGCACCAGCGGCTTCCCGTGTTGAGCTCGAGTAAACTCTTTCCCGAGTGATGTCATCAGCTGGATTGCTTGCGGAGGGTACGTATCGCCAGCTGTGTTGCTCTGTGAGATCTTGGATCTCTGCTACCCGGGTCCCTACAAATACTTTAAATCGGCAAGAGTCAGATTGTAACCATGTTAGAACAGTGGTGGAGTCCGTCCACAAGATTATTTGGCATGTGGGTAGGTTCAACTCAGTTTTGAGCACTTTGGCAAGTTGAGCTCCAGTCAATGCAGCAATCTAGTCGGGGAACGGATTGTTGTTTTTTGGGTGCTACACGTGATCTTGCTGTTAGGAAGGCTACCTCTGTTTGTCCATGTTGGTCCTCTGTCCGAAGATATGCCACAGAGCCATATGCACGTTCGGAGGCATCACAGAAAACATGTATGTCCCGTAAACTTGTTTCGGTGTCTTTGGTGGGGCTACAGTAACACCGAGGCAGAACGATATTCGGTAGGGCTGGTAGCTCCTCCTCCCATTCAGTCCAAGCAGATCTGTGGGCAAGTGTGGATCATCCCAATCCCGTTTTTTGTCCCACAGTCTTTGTACAATGATCTTGGCGCGAGTGGTATAAGGGATGAGGTAACCCAACGGGTCGACTGGCTGGCCAGGATTCTGTATATGTTGCGCATGGTCTCACTACTGTCCTTGGCACGGTATTTGTAGGAGATTGTGTCAGACTCATGGTTCCAGAGGAGCCCCAGTGTCGATTCTTGGCTGTCTGTTTGGCCTTGGGAGATCCAGAGTTCTGCACTGCCTGATATGGCATCATGGGGCAAGTGACTTATGGTAGAAGGGACATTGCTGGACCACTGCCTCAACTCAAAGCCTCCATCTGCCAACAGGTTCCTTATTCTTTCAACAAAACATTTAGCTTCTTCTGCTGAGGTGAAACTTTGTAGGCAGTTGTCTACATAAAAAGATTTCAACACAGAGTTGTGGACATCATCTCCAGGCTGGCTATGGTCTAGTACGTGTTTCTGGAGTGCAAAGAGGCACAGCAGGGGCTACAGGTAGTCCCGAAAGGGAGGACTTGCCATTCGTACACACTGGGTAGTTCCTGTATGTTTAGGTCTCTCCAGAGAAAGCGCAAGAGCGGTTTGTCGTCTGGGAGCAGTCTAATTTGGTGGAACATCCTTGATGTCGCTGCTGACTGCCACCGAATGTTCCCTAAATCTGAGTAGCACAGCAAGTAGGGATGGCCCCAACACCGGTCCAGGGAGCAAAAGCTCATTCAGGTTTTGTCCATGAAATTGGAATGAGCAGTTGAAGACAATCCTGTTTTTCCCATTGTGCTGCACCATGTGATGCGGGATGTACCAGGAGCAGGAAGTGTCCATCTCGGGATTCTGTGGCAGTTTACTAACATGGCCTGCTTGTTCCAGTTTTGAAATCTCAGAAGTATAAGCGGCTGCTTGCTGTGGGATCTTTATCAGTCTCCTTTCAGTGGCCCTCAGCTGCGACAAGACTGCCTCTTTGGGTGCTCTGAGTTCAGGCATATTCTTGACTCGCAAGAGAGGGTTGCATATCGGTTGATGCCATCCACCTCGACCCTTACTGTCTTTCTTTCCAGAAGTTCCACAGCCTCCTGGTCCAGTCTTGATCTGATGCAAGTCTTTTCATTGCGCCAGGGCAGTATATCCATCTGCCATAATTTCTCCACTTGCTTGTAGAGATCTGACTCTGGGAAACTGAAGTGAAGAAACAGTGCTGTTCACTCAAGTCCTTCCACAAGTGTTGGACCGGGCCCTGCAATGTCCAACCAAGACGTGTCTTTATAGCTGCTGGTCCCCCTGGAGGGCCTAGCCTTACTGGTTCCACAGGAGTGATCAGATGGAGGTAATCTGACCCAATGAGCAGCACAGGACAGACCGCTTCAAAATCATGAAGTGGAAGCCCTTTAAGGTGCTGATATCTTGCCCTCAGATTGTTCACTGGGTGTGAGTGCTCTACTAGGCTGTTGAGGAGTAAAGGCACCTTTGATGTAATACCGTTTTGTGGGCTGAGCAATTGGGGAGATCGTAAATGAGACTGCTGCGCCTTTGAGAACCTGTAACTCTTGCCGGACTGTTCGAAGTGGAAGGTCTTCAGGCTGGCCTTTGAGGTCCAACTGCTGAGCTGCACTATGAAGGAGGATAGTTCTCTCAGATCCATCATCCTGAATTGCATATGCGTTCATCCTCTTCTTTCCGTTTCTGAGAATCACCTTGCTGATTTTTAGTAGAACCCTTCGGCTGGTAGGCGGCTTATGAATCAGGAGAATCTCATTCATGGTGTTGAGCAGACAGGTGTTGGAATCAGTAGTCTCATCTTGGACAGGCCTTGGGTTCTCTGGTTTCCCAACACTGGTGTCATGCAGAGCCATGAGGTGTCGACTGCTACAATGTCTGCAACGCATTTTCAAGTTACATTCTGCTGACTTATGAGTTCTACCACAGCGCCAACATCTGTTGTTGTCTTTGATCCAGCTTTGTTTCTGGTCTTTAGTTAGCTGCCTGAAGTTGGCACAGTTGTTGAGGAGTGCTTACTGTTGTCACAGTAGGGGCAGTAGGGACTCTTTGAAGTCCTAGATGATGGAGCAGGCGATGTAGACTCAGAGATCACCTTCTCAGTGCCCAGAAAGATTGCAGTGCTTTTAGCGGCTGACTTAGAGTCTCGTTAGTCTCTCTTGAACGTGTCAAAGGCCCTCTACGTTGATTGCTTGCATACCTTGAAGTGTCCTCTTGAACTTGGATTTCAAACTCCAGCCATTCAGCAAAATCCAAAAGTGTAGGAATGGGTACACTATGTGGATGTGCAAATCTCCTAAACCCTGATCTAAGGTCGTGTGGAAGCTTCCCAAGCAAGCGAGACACATGAGACCCACACTGTAACTCAAAATTGCCTTTCCTGCCCAACTGCTCCAACATGCCAACCAGGGAATGGACTTTGAGAGCGAAAAGTCTAAAGGCTTTTGGTCTCCACTTACAATGTTTGGACCATCCATTAACTCTGCAATCCGTTGTAGAGCTAGTTGATGTGGCTGGCCATACTGCTGGTCTAAAGCAGCCATTGTCCTGGTGTAAGGGTGTTGCGAATGGCAGTATGAGTCAGCCACTAGTAGAGCCTCCTCTAATTTCAGATGGTCCATCAGTATCTGAAATTTGAACCGTTCTGTTGCCTGAGCTGGGAGAATATTCTCCAAAGCAATTTTCAATCGTGAGAACTCTCGTGGGTTAGGATGTATGAAGTCAGGAATCATGGGAGTTGGACCTCGATACATCAGTTCCTGTTCAGGGGAGGTGATGGAGTAAGTGGCCGGCGCGGCATTTGTGGATGCCTGACAGGGTCTTGGAATTCCCCGTATGGAGAATTTGAGGGCTCATGTCTGTGAGAGTAATGCACCTCTGATCTATGACCCCCTTGTGGCACATAATGGTAAGAGGAGCTCTGTTTGATAATGGAGGCGGATGCTGTAGTTGGGCGGTGTGGAAGACTTTGAAGCTGGTCATCAGTATGATGCTCCCTTTGAAGTTTGAGACGTGGAGCTGGTACAGGTCGGAAGCTTGTATCATCAGAACGTTCCTGTGGCCGAGCACGTGGTGCAGGTATAGGACTGGAGCTATACTGTCTCGAATGAGTGACTGGCGCAAGGGGCTGACTTCCAGGATGTTGACGGTCCATTTGGATTTGCAGCCGCTTCATTTGTTGCTTGAGCTGAGAAAGCTCTTTTGCATATTTGTCATTAACGCTCTGCATTGTGTCCCTTTCCTGCTGTATCATATGCAGGGCTTTGCGGAGATTCTTATTTTTTCTCTGTACGAGGTCTGATGCAGATTCACTCTCCTCATCGGACCACTGTAGTGGACTGTCAGCCTCATAACCTGGTAGCGGAGTAAAACCTGTTGCACCTTCCTCTTCCTCATCGCCGCCAGCCAGTCTGGTTGAATGAGGGAGTGGTGACATGGGTTGTGAAACGGGCTCATGGATGGTGAAGCCAGTGAGATCATACTCATCATAACGTGAGGGAAGGACAGTCTTCCTCCTGCCTCGCACTGTTGGCGCATCATCTGCAGATTGTGACATCTTCTACCTCTTTGGTAAGTCCTTACTCCGGCTCGAAGGACCATGAAAAAATGTTTGTGGTTTTAAGTGGCTCGTCACTCTATATACCAAGTTGCCGGCTCAGGGAGCTGACCCACCAAAGAGACCCACTCTATATACTTTTTTACAAATTAATTTCTCTATATCCCCATACATCTCTGGCCATATAATTTTTTTCATTTGACAAAATACCGGTTTATCATATTCTGCTAGCTTCTTTTGGATTTTCATAGTGGCAGTCTGTTTCTGTGGCTGTTCGCGTGCACGCTATTAATCTGTCGGACGTCTCCGTACAGATCTGAACCTTCACCCAGGACAGACGGGAAGGACGCTACTCAAACGCCTTAAGGACCACTCAGCCCTTCTCACTCTCTGTGATTTTAGTTTCTCAACATAAACAAATCAAACCACAAGGACAACTCTGCCCTTTTCACTGCCAACGTGATTTTAGTTTCTCAACATAAACAAATCAAACCACGTTGCAATCGCCACAGAATCAGACCTCCTATGGTTTATCCCTTAGTTTCCCAAATCTTAATTTAACCAAATTCACATTAAAATTCCCAGAATTTTTTAAGTTTGTCTCTTACCAGAGTGTCCCGTTGCCACCTCGGGTTCGTTTTCTCTTATTCCAGTGGTCGGGCCCTCCAGAACCCCTAGAGCAGCCGGCCCTTCTCCCTTAATCAGTCGGGGTAAGGCTGTGACTCTAAAATCCAGGATGATCAGTCACCGTCCGCTCCCAGGGTTCCGGAAGGCACATCCAAGGAATCCAACTTCCTGACACCAAATTGTTGCGGCAAAATAACGTTAACTCCGTTGCATTTCTGAATAAGAGACAAACCTTAGCCAATTGAGTCTTTATAAAGATTTAATTCTTGCAAGAATGAATCCACAGCAATACCTCAATACAACCAGATAATGCCTGCATCGAGTGTGAACTGAGGAACAATAGAAGGCCCAAGCTTTTATACCTCTCAGTGTCTCAGTGTTTTTCCGCATCGAGGAAAAGGTGATACAAATGTCTTTCCCCCCCACCCTTCTGTAACAAAAGCAAATAACAAGGGACACAGTGGTTCCCCCCTCTTATCTTCCCTCATCAGTGTTTGTGTCAAGGCCTCAAGCAGTGATGGGGGGGTTTACATTTACATTTTATGAGGTGTGTGTGTGTGTGTGTGTGTTTTAATAAGTGACATCTAAGGCCCGGGAGAGTCCCCAATCTAGGTGTCCCGTGACCCCATGCTAAGAGGTGTTTTTGAATAACAGAGACAGATGTTGATTTCTGTATAACCTTAAACATAAATCTTCTTCTATGATTACATTTTTCCTCCACAAGTGCAACAGGACTTCTCTCAATGCACAGCGCTTGTATGCAATACAAAGCACTAATCTCTTCAATACAATGAGAAGAGATTGCATCAAAGAGATTACTTTTGCTCTAATCTCTTTGATGCAAAAACTGCAAAAAGCAATTATATGTCATTACATACGCTCTTTTTGGCATTGCATTGCAAACGCACTAATCTCTTTAATGCACAGTGCTCTTGTAAGCATTGCAATGCAAAGGCACATAACTTCAAAGCACGATTTCTTGTATGCTTGCAATGCAAAGGCACAACAGACTTTCGATGCAAGAGTTCTTACAAGCACTATCTCTTTTCAATGTACAAACAGTTATTGTAAGCACGATTTCGTATGCAATGCATTAGCAAAATAACTAATCTCCTTAACGCACAGGCAATGCAATTCAAAGTGCAAAAGCAATTGTTTCAATGCACATATGCAATGCAATGCAAAAGCACTTGTATCTTCAATGCACAATGAGTTTTTGCATGCTATGCAGTGCAATGCGCTAATCTCTTCCATACACAATGAGTTCTCATATGCAATGCAATAACGCTAATATCTTCCATGCACGAGTTCTTATATGAAATGCAATGCAAAAGCACTAATCTCTTTAATGCACAACGAGTTCTTATATGGAATGCAATGCAAACGCACTAAATCTCTACACTGCACAAACAAGTTCTAATATGCAGTGCAATGCACTAATTTCTTCCATGTACATTGAGTTCTCAATTCATGTTCAAAATCAGTAATGAACGACGATGTTCAATGCACATCGAGTTTTTGTATGCAATGCAATGCAACAGCACCTTGTGCAATGCAAAAGCAAAATCTATTCAATGCACAAGTTCTTAAATGCATTGCAAAGTAAACTGCAAAATCAATTATTTCTTCAATTCACAATTATTTTATGCATTGCAATGCAATGCACTTTGATGCACAATGAGTTATTGTATGCAATGTGAAATCACTAATCTTTTCAATCCACGAGTTCTTGAATTCAGTGCAATGCAAAACACTAGTCTCTTCAGAGCACGAGTTCTCATTTGCAATGCGCTAATCTCTACTATGCATAATGAGTTCTCATAACTGCAAAATAATTATTTCTTCAATGCAAGTTTTTTTTTGTACTTTAATTTTATAAACAGACTCACTCCTTCTGATGTATTTTAAGACTGAGTGTAGTCTATATTTGACCTACTGAACAAAGAATCCACAATATTGAGCTTTCTATACATATACATTCCTTCTGATGTTTCATCAGTAGTTAAAAATTACTTTTTGGACATATGGCCAAAGAGTCTTGAAATTCAATTTTATATAGACTCCTGGTGTTTACTCCGACTGAGAGTAGTCCACTTTTGACAATAAAACTCATTTCTGGACAAAGAGTCCTCGATCTTAAACTTTCTATTCATACTCATGTATTCCTTCTGATGTTTCGTCAGTAGTTCAAGTATGACCTCTTGAACTTATTTCTGGCCAAAGAGTCTTTGAACTTTACATTTTTATACAGACCTTCCGATGATTCATCAGAAGTTCAAGTATAAATTTTAAAATATTTTTTTTGCCAAAGAGTCTTTGAATTTTAACTTTATAAACAGACTCATAGACTTCTCCTGATGTATTTATCAGACCTAGTGTAGTCCATATTTGACCTAATGAACACATTTCTGGATGTGTTCTGATGCCTAAGAGTCCTCGATTTTGAATTTTCTATAAATATAAATTCCTTCTGATGGTTAATCAGTAGTTCAAGTATGATTTTTTTAAACATATTTATGGACAAAAAGTCTGTGAACTTTAATTGTATATACATAGAGACTACTTGTGACATTTTATCAGACTGAGAGTAGTCCACAATTGCCCTATTGAACACATTTCTAGACAAAGAATCCGTTTTAACAGTTCAAAAGTATGACCTCTTGAACTTATTTTTGGCCAAAGAACCTTAATTTTATATAAATTCTGATGTTCTATCAGTCTAAGAGTCGTCCACATTTGACCTATTGAACCCATTTCTAGACACAAGAATCCTCGATTGAACTAACAATACAAAAAAATGCCTTCTGATGTATTTCAAGTATGACTCTTGAACTTATTTCTGGCCAAGGAGTCGTTGAACTTTACTTTTCCTTTCAAGGGAACTCGCGCTGCGTCAAGCGCTGCCAGAAAACCTCTGCATAATTGCATCATGATACACAATCAGTCCAATGGCGTGATGGGATGTCAAGGGCGGGTGACGTCATTGACCAGGAAACTATAAAGGACCCCTTAACCAAACAGTGTCAGCTTATGTGTCTTCAAAAGCGCTCATGCACGCTTTTGTTGTCATTTCTGTCTCAATGCATACGAAGTTTTTGTATGCAAAACAATGCTTGTCTCTTAACTGCACGCCGATTTCTTTTATGCAATGCAAAAGCACTAATCTCGTCATGCACAATTTATTGTATGCAATGCAATTTAAACGGAAAAAGCAATTTTTTCAATGCACAAAAGGTGCATGGAAACACTCATCTCTTTAATGTTTTTGCATTCACTTGTCTCTTTAATGCACACCGAGTTATTTATGCATTGCAATGCAAAATCCTTAATCTCACATTGATTTCTGTATGCAAATGCAGCAATTGTCTCTTTTAATGCACAACGAGTTCTTGTGTGCAATTGGAATGCAAAATAACTTATTTCTTTAATGCACAGCTTGTTCTTGTAAGCATTGGATGCAAAAGGATGATATGTAATGCAATGCAAAAACGAAGATGCATTGCAAAAGCAAGTGTATCGTCATGCACACTTTTGATGTGTCATTTCTGTCTCGATGCATACCAAGTTTTTGTATGCAAAACAATGCTTGTCTCTTAACTGCACGCCGATATCTTTTATGCATTGCAAAAGCACTAATCTCGTCAATGCACAATTTATTGTATGTAATGCAATTTAAACTGAAAAAGCAATTTTTTCAATGCACAAAAAGTGCATGGAAACACTCATCTCTTTAATGTTTTTGCATTCACTTGTCTCTTTAATGCACACCGACTTTTTTATGCAACACACTGCAACATGCACATGCACTCTTTTTTAGTACAAGATCTTGTATTTATTGCAATGCACATAACTCTTCAATGCAAGTTCTTGTTTGATTGCAATGCAAAAGCACTAATATCTTCAATGCACAACGAGTTCTTGTATGCATTGCAATGCAAAATCCTTAATCTCACATTGATTTCTGTATGCAAATGCAGCACTTGTCTCTTTGAATGCACAACGAGTTCTTGTGTGCATTTAGAATGCAAAATAACTTTTTTCTTAAATGCAGAGCTTGTTCTTGTAAGCATTGGATGCAAAAGGATGATATGTATCCATTGCAATGCAAAAACGAAGATGCATTGCAAAAGCAAGTGTATCGTCATGCACACTTTTGTTGTGTCATTTCTGTCTCAATGCATACCAAGTTTTTGTATGCACAACAATGCTTGTCTCTTAACTGCACACCGATTTCTTTTATGCAATGCAAAAGCACTAATCTCGTCAATGCACAATTTATTGAAGGCAATGCAATTCAAACTGAAAAAGCAATTTTTCAATAAACAAAAAGTGCATGGAAACACTCATCTCTTTAATGTTTTTGCATTCACTTGTCTCTTTATTGCACATCGAGTTTTTTATGCAACACACTGCAACATGCACTCTTTATTAGTACAAGATCTTGTATTTATTGCAATGCACATAACTCTTCAATGCAAGTTCTTGTTTGATTGCAATGCAAAAGCACTAATATCTTCAATGCACAACGAGTTCTTGTATGCATTGCAATGCAAAATCCTTAATCTCACATTGATTTCTGTATGCAAATGCAGCACTTGTCTCTTTGAATGCACAACGAGTTCTTGTGTGCATTTAGAATGCAAAATAACTTTTTTCTTAAATGCAGAGCTTGTTCTTGTAAGCATTGGATGCAAAAGGATGATATGTATCCATTGCAATGCAAAACGAAGATGCATTGCAAAAGCAAGTGTATCGTCATGCACACTTTTGTTGTGTCATTTCTGTCTCAATGCATACCAAGTTTTTGTATGCACAACAATGCTTGTCTCTTAACTGCACACCGATTTCTTTTATGCAATGCAAAAGCACTAATCTCGTCAATGCACAATTTATTGAAGGCAATGCAATTCAAACTGAAAAGCAATTTTTCAATAAACAAAAAGTGCATGGAAACACTCATCTCTTTAATGTTTTGCATTCACTTGTCTCTTTATTGCACATCGAGTTTTTTATGCAACACACTGCAACATGCACATGCACTCTTTATTAGTACAAGATCTTGTATTTATTGCAATGCACATAACTCTTCAATGCAAGTTCTTGTTTGCTTGCAATGCAAAACCACTAATCTCTTCAATGCACAACAAGTTCTTGTATGCATTGCAATGCAAAATCCTTAAGCTCACATTGATATCTGTATGCAAATGCAGCACTTGTCTCTTTTAATGCACAACGAGTTCTTGTGTGCAATTAGAATGCAAAATAACTTATTTCTTCAATGCACAGCTTGTTCTTGTAAGCATTGGATGCAAAAGGATGATATGTATCCATTGCAATGCAAAACGAAGATGCATTGCAAAAGCAAGTGTATCGTCATGCACGCTTTTGTTGTGTCATTTCTGGTTCAATGCATACCAAGTTTTTGTATGCAAAAAATGCTTGTCTCTTAACTGCACGCCGATTTCTTTTATGCAATGCAAAAGCACTAATCTCGTCAATGCAAAATTTATTGTATGCAATGCAATTTAAACTGAAAAAGCAAATTTTTCAATGCACAAAAAGTGCATGGAAACACTCATCTCTTTAATGTTTTTGTCATTTAATTCACTTGTCTCTTTAATGCACCCCGAGTTTTTTATACAACACACTGCAACATGCACATGCACTCTTTTTAGTACAAGATCTTGTATTCATTGCAATGCACATAACTCTTCAATGCAAGTTCTTGTTTGCTTGCAATGCAAAAGCACTAATATCTTCAATGCACAACGAGTTCTTGTATGAATTGCAATGCAAAATCCTTAATCTCACATTGAGTTTCTGTTCGCAAATGCAGCACTTGTCTCTTTTAATGCACAACGAGTTCTTGTGTGCAATTAGAATGCAAAATAACTTATTTCTTCAATGTACAGCTTGTTCTTGTAATTGGATGCAAAAGGATGATATGTATCCATTGTAATGCAAAAACGAAGATGCATTGCAAAAGCAAGTGTATCGTCATGCACACTTTTGTTGTGTCATTTCTGTCTCAATGCATACCAAGTTTTTGTATGCAAAACAATGCTTGTCTCTTAACTGCACGCCGATTTCTTTTATGCAATGCAAAAGCACTAATCTCGTCAATGCACAATCTATTGAAGGCAATGCAATTCAAACTGAAAAAGCAATTTTTCAATGCACAAAAGTGCATGGAAACACTCATCTCTTTAATGTTTTTGCATTCACTTGTCTCTTTATTGCACATCGAGTTTTTATGCAACACACTCATGCACATGCACTTTTATTAGTACAAGATCTTGTATTTATTGCAATGCACATAACTCTTCAATGCAAGTTCTTGTTTGCTTGCAATGGAAAACCACTAATCTCTTCAATGCACAACGAGTTCTTGTATGCATTGCAATGCACATAACTCTTCAATGCAAGTTCTTGTTTGATTGCAATGCAAAAGCACTTATATCTTCAATGCACAACGAGTTCTTGTATGCATTGCAATGCAAAATCCTTAATCTCACATTGATTTCTGTATGCAAATGCAGCACTTGTCTCTTTGAATGCACAACGAGTTCTTGTGTGCATTTAGAATGCAAAATCACTTTTTTCTTCAATGCAGACCTTGTTCTTGTAAGCATTGGATGCAAAAGGATGATATGTATCCATTGCAATGCAAAAACGAAGATGCATTGCAAAAGCAAGTGTATCGTCATGCACGCTTTTGTTGTGTCATTTCTGTCTCAATGCATACCAAGTTTTTGTATGCAAAACAATGCTTGTCTCTTAACTGCACGCCGATATCTTTTATGCAATGCAAAAGCACTTATCTCGTCAATGCACAATTTATTGAATGCAATGCAATTTAAACTGAAAAAGCAATTTTTTCAATGCACAAAAAGTGCATGGAAACACTCATCTCTTTAATGTTTTTGCATTCACTTGTCTCTTTAATGCACACCGACTTTTTTATGCAACACACTGCAACATGCACATGCACTCTTTTTAGTACAAGATCTTGTATTCATTGCAATGCACATAACTCTTCAATGCAAGTTCTTGTTTGATTGCAATACAAAAGCACTAATATCTTCAATGCACAACATGTTCTTGTATGCATTGCAATGCAAAATCCTTAATCTCACATTGATTTCTGTATGCAAATGGAGCACTTGTCTCTTTGAATGCACAACGAGGTCTTGTGTGCATTTAGAATGAAAAATAACTTTTTTCTTCAATGCAGAACTTGTTCTTGTAAGCATTGGATGCAAAAAGATGATATGTATCCATTGCAATGCAAAAACGAAGATGCATTGCAAAAGCAAGTGTATCGTCATGCACGCTTTTGTTGTGTCATTTCTGTCTCAATGCCAACCAAGTTTTTGTATGCAAAACAATGCTTGTCTCTTAACTGCACGCCGATTTCTTTTATGCAATGCAAAAGCACTAATCTCGTCAATGCACAATTCATTGTATGCAATGCAATTCAAACTGAAAAGCAATTTTTTCAATGCACAAAAAGTGCATGGAAACACTCATCTCTTTAATGTTTTTGCATTCACTTGTCTCTTTAATGAACACCGAGTTTTTTTATGCAACACACTGCAAACATGCACATGCACTCTTTTTAGTACAAGATCTTGTATTCATTGCAATGCACATAAACTCTTCAATGCAAGTTCTTGTTTGCTTGCAATGCAAAAGCACTAATATCTTCAATGCACAACGAGTTCTTGTATGAATTGCAATGCAAAATCCTTAATCTCACATTGAGTTTCTGTCCGCAAATGCAGCACTTGTCTCTTTTAATGCACAACGACTTCTTGTGTGCAATTAGAATGCAAAATAACTTATTTCTTCAATGCACAGCTTGTTCTTGTAAGAATTGGATGCAAAAGGATGATATGTATCCATTGCAATGCAAAACGAAGATGCATTGCAAAAGCAAGTGTATCGTCATGCACGCTTTTGTTGTGTCATTTCTGTCTCAATGCATACCAAGTTTTTGTATGCAAAACAATGCTTGTCTCTTAACTGCACGCCGATTTCTTTTATGCAATGCAAAAGCACTAATCTCGTCAATGCACAATCTATTGAAGGCAATGCAATTCAAACTAAAAAAGCAATTTTTTCAATGCACAAAAAGTGCATGGAAACACTCATCTCTTTAATGTTTTTGCATTCACTTGTCTCTTTATTGCACATCGAGTTTTTTATGCAACACACTGCAACATGCACATGCACTCTTTATTAGTACAAGATCTTGTATTTATTGCAATGCACATAACTCTTCAATGCAAGTTCTTGTTTGATTGCAATGGAAAACCACTAATCTCTTCAATGCACAACGAGTTCTTGTATGCATTGCAATGCAAAATCCTTAATCTCACATTGATCTCTGTATGTAAATGCAGCACTTGTCTCTTTTAATGCACAACGAGTTCCTGTGTGCAATTAGAATGCAAAATCACTTATTTCTTCAATGCACAGCTTGTTCTTGTACGCATTGGATGCATAAGGATGATATGTATCCATTGCAATGCAAAAACGAAGATGCATTGCAAAAGCAAGTGTATCGTCATGCACGCTTTTGTTGTGTCATTTCTGTCTCAATGCATACCAAGTTTTTGTATGCAAAACAATGCTTGTCTCTTAACTGCACGCCGATATCTTTTATGCAATGCAAAAGCACTTATCTCGTCAATGCACAATTTATTGTATGCAATGCAATTTAAACTGAAAAAGCAATTTTTTCAATGCACAAAAAGTGCATGGAAACACTCATCTCTTTAATGTTTTTGCATTCACTTGTCTCTTTAATGCACACCGACTTTTTTATGCAACACACTGCAACATGCACATGCACTCTTTATTAGTACAAGATCTTGTATTTATTGCAATGCACATAACTCTTCAATGCAAGTTCTTGTTTGATCTGCACTAATATCTTCAATGCACAACATGTTCTTGTATGCATTGCAATGCAAAATCCTTAATCTCACATTGATTTCTGTATGCAAATGGAGCACTTGTCTCTTTGAATGCACAACGAGTTCTTGTGTGCATTTAGAATGAAAAATAACTTTTTTCTTCAATGCAGAACTTGTTCTTGTAAGCATTAGATGCAAAAAGATGATATGTATCCATTGCAATGCAAAAACGAAGATGCATTGCAAAAGCAAGTGTATCGTCATGCACGCTTTTGTTGTGTCATTTCTGTCTCAATGCATACCAAGTTTTTGTATGCAAAACAATGCTTGTCTCTTAACTGCACGCCGATTTCTTTTATGCAATGCAAAAGCACTAATCTCGTCAATGCACAATTCATTGTATGCAATGCAATTCAAACTGAAAAGCAATTTTTTCAATGCACAAAAAGTGCATGGAAACACTCATCTCTTTAATGTTTTTGCATTCACTTGTCTCTTTAATGAACACCGAGTTTTTATAAGCAACACACTGCAAACATGCACATGCACTCTTTTTAGTACAAGATCTTGTATTCATTGCAATGCACATAAACTCTTCAATGCAAGTTCTTGTTTGCTTGCAATGCAAAAGCACTAATATCTTCAATGCACAACGAGTTCTTGTATGAATTGCAATGCAAAATCCTTAATCTCACATTGAGTTTCTGTCCGCAAATGCAGCACTTGTCTCTTTTAATGCACAACGACTTCTTGTGTGCAATTAGAATGCAAAATAACTTATTTCTTCAATGCACAGCTTGTTCTTGTAAGCAGTGGATGCAAAAGGATGATATGTATCCATTGCAATGCAAAACGAAGATGCATTGCAAAAGCAAGTGTATCGTCATGCACGCTTTTGTTGTGTCATTTCTGTCTCAATGCAAACCAAGTTTTTGTATGCAAAACAATGCTTGTCTCTTAACTGCACGCCGATATCTTTTATGCAATGCAAAAGCACTTTTCTCGTCAATGCACAATTTATTGTATGCAATGCAATTTAAACTGAAAAAACAATTTTTTCAATGCACAAAAAGTGCATGGAAACACTCATCTCTTTAATTTTTTTGCATTCACTTGTCTCTTTAATGCACCGACATTTTTACACTGCAACATGCACATGCACTCTTTTTATTACAAGATCTTGTATTCATTGCAATGCACATAACTCTTCAATGCAAGTTCTTGTTTGATTGCAATACAAAAGGACTAATATCTTCAATGCACAACATGTTCTTGTATGCATTGCAATGCAAAATCCTTAATCTCACATTGATTTCTGTTCGCAAATGCAGCACTTGTCTCTTTTAATGCACAACGAGTTCTTGTGTGAAATTAGAATGCAAAATAACTTATTTCTTCAATGCACAGCTTGTTCTTGTAAGCATTGGATACAAAGGATGATATGTATCCATTGCAATGCAAAACGAAGATGCATTGCAAAAGCAAGTGTATCGTCATGCACGCTTTTGTTTTGTCATTTAAAAGCACTTCTGTCTCAATGCATACCAAGTTTTTGTATGCACAACAATGCTTGTCTCTAAACTGCACACCGATTTATTTTATGCAATGCAAAAGCACTAATCTCGTCAATGCACAATGTATTGTATGCAATGCAATACATACTGCAATTAAGCAATTTTTTCAATGCACAAAAAGTGCATGGAAAAACTAATCATCACTATTCATTGCAATGCACATAACTCTTCAATGCAACTTCTTGTTTGCTTGCAATGCAAACGCACTAATCTCTTCAATGCACAACGAGTTCCTGTATGAATTGCAATGCAAAATCCCTAATCTCACATTGAGTTTCTGTATCAATGCAGTGCAAAAGCAATGCAGATGTTTTTGTATCCAATGCAATGCAAAAGCAACGAGTTTTTGTATGCAGTGCAACAGGACTTCTGTCAATGCACAACGTTTGTATGCAATACAAAGCACTAATCTCTTCAATACAATGAGAAGAGATTGCATCAAAGAGATTACTTTTGCACTAATCTCTTTGATGCAAAAACTGCAAAAAGCTATTTTATGTCATCACATACGTTCTTTTTTGCATTGCATTGCAATCGCACTAATCTATTTAATGCACAGTGCTCTTGTAAGCATTGCAATGCAAAGGCACATAACTTCAAAGCACGATTTCTTGTATGCTTGCAATGCAAAGGCACAACACACTTTCGATGCACGAGTTCTTACAAGCACTATCTCTTTTCAATGTACACACAGTTATTGTAAGCACGATTTCGTATGCAATGCATAAGCAAAATAACTAATCTCCTTAACGCACAGGCAATGCAATTCAAACAGCAAAAGCAATTGTTTCGTCAATGCACATATGCAATGCAATGCAAAAGCACTTGTATCTTCAATGCACAATGAGTTTTTGCATGCTATGCAGTGCAATGCGCTAATCTCTTCCATACACAATGAGTTCTCATATGCAATGCAATAACGCTAATATCTTCCATGCACGAGTTCTTATATGAAATGCAATGCAAAAGCACTAATCTCTTCAATGCACAACGAGTTCTTATATGGAATGCAATGCAAACGCACTAAATCTCTTCACTGCACAAACAAGTTCTAATATGCAGTGCAATGCACTAATTTCTTCCATGTACATTGAGTTCTCAATTCATGTTCAAAATCAGTAATGAACGACGATTTTCAATGCACATCGAGTTTTTGTATGCAATGCAATGCAACAGCACCTTGTGCAATGCAAAAGCACAATCTATTCAATGCACAAGTTCTTGAATGCATTGCAAAGTAAACTGCAAAATCAATTATTTCTTCAATTCACAAAATTATTTTATGCATTGCAATGCAATGCACTTTGATGCACAATGAGTTATTGTATGCAATGTGAAATCACTAATTTTTTCAATCCACGAGTTCTTGAATTCAGTGCAATGCAAAACACTGTTTCATCAATGTTTCATCAGTAGTTAAAAATTACTTTTTGGACATTTGGCCAAAGAGTCTTTGAAATTTAATTTTATATAGACTCCTGGTGTTTACTCCGACTGAGAGTAGTCCACTTTTGACAATAAAACTCATTTCTCGACAAAGAGTACTCAATCTTGAACTTTCTATTCATACTCATGTATTCCTTCTGATGTTTCGTCAGTAGTTCAAGTATGACCTCTTGAACTTATTTCTGGCCAAAGAGTCTTTGAACTTTACATTTTTATACAGACTTATAGACCTTCCGATGTTTCATAAGAAGTTCAAGTATAATTTTTTAAATATTTTTTGCCAAAGAGTCTTTGAATTTTAACTTTATGAACAGACTCATAGACTTCTTCTGATGTTATCAGACCGAGTGTAGTCCATATTTGACCTAATGAACACATTTCTGGATGTGTTCTGATGCCAAGAGTCCTCGATATTGAACTTTCTATATATATAAATTCCTTCTGATGGTTAATTAGTAGTTCAAGTATGATTTTTAAACATATTTATGGACAAAAAGTCTGTGAACTTTAATTGTATATACATAGAGACTACTTGTGACATTTTATCAGACTGAGAGTAGTCCACATTTGCCCTATTGAACACATTTCTAGACAAAGAATCTGTTTTAACAGTTCAAGTATGACCTCTTGAACTTATTTTTGGCTAAAGAGTCTTTGAACCTTAATTTTATATAAATTCTGATGTTCTATCAGTCTAAGAGTCGTCCACATTTGACCTATTGTATGTATTGAACTTACAATACATACTTATAAATGCCTTCAGTACTTCAAGTATGACCTCTTGAACTAATTTCTGGCCAAGGGTCGTTGAACTTACATTCCCTTTCACAGGAACCTGCGCTGCGTCAAGCAGGTATCTGCGTGATTGCATCATGAAGCACAATCAGTCCAATGGGCGTGACGGGACGTCAAAGGCGGGTGACGTCATTGACCAGGAAACTATAAAGGACCCCTTAACCAAAAGTGTCAGCTTCTGTGTCTTCAAAAGCGCTCAATGTGAAATCGTTTGTCCTGATTTATTGTGTGTGTGTCTCAGAAATATATATAAATGGCCAATCCAAAGCAGTTCAGACAGTGTGTTACTGCCTGCCCTCGTTACATCACGGGTGGGGATACACATCTGACGCCAAAGGTGTCAGGCTTCGGATGGCAGTACCCTCCGAGGGGAAGCGGTGTGTCGAGGCACCCGTCTCCTCTCTGTGCCATCAGGGACCGTTCTGCCACCTCGTGTGTTTCAGAACGCAGCGGTCCTTGGCGAGCGCAAATCTCCACATCCGTAGTGGGGCTGGGATGCTCGCTCCCTCCAAGGAGGATTCAAAGTGGGTCAGTTCGGTGCCCACACAACAAAATCCAGAGGTCAGCCTCGAGAGGCTGGTTCCCTTAAGTAGATTTTCTGGCAGCGTGGAAACTTCTGCCAAATATCTCAGATTGGGTCCTGCGTACAATAGGAAAAGGGTACAGAACTCAATTCGGGTCACACCCGCCCATGTTCAACGGGGTACTATCCACAGTGGTAAACTCCGAGCAGGCTCTGGTAATGGAGCAAGAAGTAGGCTACAGTTTCTTCTGTGAAAAGAGGCTATACAGAGGGTTCCTCCCCACAGCAGGGGTCAGGGTTTTACAGATGGTACTTCATAGTTCCGAAGAAGGATGGAGGACTGCGTCCTATTCTAGATCTGCGCCAGCTAAATCGGGTGGTAAAGAAGTTGAAAATGCTCACTCTAAAACAGATCATGTCAGATCAGGTTCGAGAACTGGTGTGTCACAATAGACCTAAAAGACGCATACTTCCATGTCTCCATCCTTCCTCAACACAGGAAGTTCCTCAGGTTTGCTTTCAGGGGCGAAGCATTCCAATATTGTGTTCTTCCATTCGATCTAGCATTATCACCCCGCACCTTCACAAAATGCGTGGATGCAGCTCTGGCTCCTCTGAGACTCCAGGACATCTGCGTTCTGAATTACATAGATGACTAGCTGATTCTAGCAGAGTCGGAACATCTAGCGGTTCAGCATCGAGATGCTGTGCTCGCTCACAAGAAAAGTGTGCTATCTCCAACAACAGAGTACCACTTCTCTCAGCGTAGTTTGGGACACGAACACCATGGGGGCTGCCAGGGTGAAATCGATCCTAGACTCCTAGACCAGGATAAAGCTAGGCCAGTCACTCACTATAAAGCAGTTCCAGAGACTGCTGGGTTTGATGGCAGCAGCGTCCAAAGTGTAACCTTTTGGCCTGCTGTACTTGAGACCCCTACAGTGGTGGCTCAAGACCAAGGGATTTTCTCCCCGAGGGAAAATCCGTTTCGCATGATCAAGGTCACATGGCGATGGCTACGTGCCTTAGTTGTGTGGAAAAATCCTTGGTTCTTGTCCCAGGGTCCGGTGCTGGGAGCTCCTTGTCGTTGCTTGACGCTAACGACGGATACATCTCTCACCGGCTGGGGGGCGACCATGAGTGGCCGCTCAGCTCAGGGTCTGTGGAGCGTCCATCAGCTCTCCTGGCACATAAACCAGCTGGAGCTGATGGCCGTGTTCCTGGCACTCAGGCACTTTCTCCCAGACCTGAGAGGCAATCATGTGTTGGTTCACACGGACAACACATCGGTGGTCTCCTTGCTATATAAATCGCCAGGGTGGTCTACGCTCGCGACGGCTATGGAAGCTGGCACAACGGGTTCTAGTTTGGGCCAGGGGCAAGTTGCTATCGGTCTGAGCAGTGTACATTCCGGGGTACTTGAACACTACGGCAGACTCCCTGTCGAGGCAGGGAGTGGTGCCGGGGAGTTGGAGACTCCACCCCGAGGTGGTGGAGCTCCTAGAGAGCCGTTTTGATCAGGCTCAGGTGGATCTGTTTGCGTCTCAAGATACAACGCACTGTCCCTGTTTTACTCCCTCCTACATCCAGCCCCTCTGGGGTTGGATGCCATGGTGCAGACGTGGCCGAGGCTGCGTCTGTACGCCTTCCCCCCTCTGGCATTGCTACCAGGAGTGCTGGAGAGAGTACGCCGGGAAGGGGTCCGTCTGTTACTAATATCCCAGTTCTGGCCGGGCCGAGTATGGCTATCAGACATTGTGTCTCTTCTCGAGGGTCCCCCCTGGGAGATTCCGATCAGGAGGGACCTTCTCTCCCAGGCGTCGGGGGCAGTCCTGCCAAGTCAACTCAGTGCTAGATTTTCTGCAAGAAAACTTCTCTTCAGGGTTAACTCCATCCACTTTGAAGGTATATGTGACGGCAATACCTACCACGTCCATCTCGATGGTGCATCGGTGGGGAAATACCCATGGGTTACTCGCTTCCTTCGTGGTACTCTGAGGCTAAGGCCTGGGTGGCCTAAGGCGAGGGTGCCGACCTGGGATCTGGCTGTAGTGCTAGAAGGTCTAGCTTTGGCCCCATTTGAGCCTATTGAGGAGGTACCAGAGAAGTTTCTCACATTAAAAACTCTCTTCTTCTTGGCTATTTCGTCTCTAAAGAGAGTAGGGGACTTGCAAGCATTATCTGTTGCACCCTCCTGTCTTGAGTTTGCGCCAGGTATGGTGAAAGTGGATAGTCGAGGCTATTTCACTCGCATAACCTTCACCAATAAAGGTCCGAGCCCACCCTACTCGGAGTATGGCTGCTTCTTTGGCTCTTCTGTCAGGAGTCTCCCTGCAGGAGGTGCGTGATGCGGCAGGGTGGTCCTCTCCGCACACTTTTGTGAGGTTTTACAACTTAGATGTAGCCTCTACTCAAGGTTCTCGGGTGCTTTTAGCATAATGTGCGCTATGAATTCACATATACAGGCACTTGAGTGGGTATTGAGTTCCCGCAGCGCTTGACGGAGCGAATGTTCCCTTGAAAGGAAACGTCTCTGGTTACATATGTAACCTGAGACGTTTTTTTTTTACAGACTTATAGACCTGCCGATGTTTCATCAGAAGTTCAAATGACTTTTTGAATATTTTTTGAGCCAAAGAGTCTTTGAACTTTAACTTGATAAACAGACTTATAGATTTATTCTGATGATTTTTTCAGACCAAGTGTACTCCATATTTGACATACTGAACACATTTCTGGACAAAGAGTCCTCGATATTGAACTTTCTAAATATATAAATTCCTTCTGATGATTCATCAGTAGATTTTTTTTTAACATATTTACAGCCAAAAAGTCTGTGAACTTTAATTGTATATACATACAGACGCCTTGTGATATTTTATCAGACTGAGAGTAGTCCACATTTGACCTATTGAACATATTTCTAGACATTGAATCCTCGATATTAAACTTTCTATGCATGCTCATAGCCAGACAGTTGGCTGTATTTCAACTATACAACATTTTATGGATGCTCATTGATGCTTGATGTTTCATCAGAAATTCAAAAAGGACATTTTGAACATATTTATGGCTATGTCTTTGAACTTTAATTTGATATACATACTCATTGACTCCTGATGTTCTATCAGACTGAGTAGTCTATATTTAAGTTACAGAACTCATTTCTGGACAAAGAAAATGCGAGCTTGAACTTTCTATTCATACTCATAGATTCCTTCTGATGTTTCATCAGTAGTTCAAGTATGAACCTTTGAACTTATTTTTTGCCAATGAGTCTTTGAACTTGAACTGTCTATACGCACTCAGACTCCTTCTAATGTATTTTTCAGACTGAGTGTAGTCCTTATTTGTACTATTGAACACATTTCTGGACAAAGAATCTCGATAATGAACTTTCTATATTCCTCTGATGTTTCATCAGTAGTGAACTACTGATGAAACATCAGCTTTAAAGCTGCTCATACAGCTTTAAAAAAGACTGTATGAGTTTCTTAAAAATTCCGCTGTTGTATCCAGGTGCTATAAAGCATTTTTTTTTAAACAAACAAACAAATAAAAAATAGTGTATGTATTTTAAACGTCCCACTGTAATACCAGGGACTGTAATCATTTTTGTTTTACTAAAAGAAAAAAAGAAAATAAACCGTTTTAAAGTGTTTTTAAAAATGTATTAATAGCAATGGCATCATTACTCAAGTCTTCAGAATCCTTCAGATCCTTCAGAAATCATTCTAATACGAGGATTTGTTGCTCAAGAAACATTTATTATTATTATTATTATTATTATTATTATTATTATTATTATTATTATTATCAATTTTGAAAAGAGTAATTTTTTTTAGGATTAGTGAATGAATTAGAAAGTTCAAAAGAACAGCATTTATCTGAAATATAAAGCTTTTGCAACATTATAATTATCTTTACGGTCACTTTACTAGTAATTAAATTATAGCTGTCCAAGCTGAATAAATGTATGCATTTCTTTAAGTTCTTTCACAAAAAATTTAATAAAAATTCTTACCGATCCAAACCTTTTGAAGCAGGACAATGTCTTATATGCAATGCAAATAAAACTGGGAAAGCAATTATTTCTTAAATGTACAACAAGTTCTTGTATGCAATGCAATACAAAATCCTTAATCTCACAGTGAGTTGCAAAGGGAGCACTTGTCACACATGCAAAGGGAGCACTTGTCTCTTTTAATGCACAACGAGTTCTTGTGTGCAATTAGAATGCAAAATAACTTATTTCTTCAATGCACAGCTTGTTCTTGTGCAAAAGGATGATATGTATCCATTGCAATGCAAAAACGAAGATGCATTGCAAAAGCAAGTGTATCGCCATGCACGCGTTCTTTGTGTCATTTTTGTCTCAATGCATACCAAGTTTTTGCATGCAAAACAATGCTTGTCTCTTAACTGCACACCGATTTCTTTTATGCAATGCAAAAGCACTAATCTTCAATGCAAAATGTATTGTATGCAATGCAATTCAAACTGAAAGATGCATTGCAAAAGCAAGTGAATGGAAACACTAATCTCTTTAATGTTGTGCATTCACTTGTCTCAATTGCATACCAAGTTTTTGTATGCAACACACTGCAACATGCACATGAACTCTTTTTAGTACAAGATCTTGTATTCATTGCAATGCACATAACTCTTCAATGCAAAAGCAAGTAATCTTCAATGCCCAATTTATTGTATGCAATGCAATTCAAACTGCAAAAGCAATTTTTTCAATGCACAAAAAGTGCATGGAAACACTAATCTCGTTAATGTTTTTGCATTCACTTGTCTCTTTATTGCACACCGAGTTTTTTATGCACACACTGCATCATGCACATGCACTTTTTATTAGTACAATATCTTGTATTCATTGCAATGCACATTACTCTTCAATGCAAGTTCTTGTTGCTTGCAATGCAAAAGCACTAATCTCTTCAATGCAAAACGAGTTCTTGTATGAATTACAATGGAAAATCCTTAATCTCACATTGAGTTTCTTTATGCAAATGCAGCACTTGTCTCTTTTAATGCACAACGAGTTCTTGTGTGCAATTAGAATGCAAAATAACTTATTTCTTCAATGAACAGCTTGTTCTTGTAAGCATTGGATGCAAAAGGATGATATGTATCCATTGCAATGCAAAAACGAAGATGCATTGCAAAAGCAAGTGTATCGTCATGCACGCGTTTGTTGTGTCATTTAAAAGCACTTCTGTCTCAATGCATACCAAGTTTTTGTATGCACAACAATGCTTGTGTCTTTACTGCACACCGAATACTTTTATGCAATGCAAAAGCACTAATCTCGTCAATGCACAATTTATTGTATGCAATGCAATTCAAACTGCAAAAGCAATTTTTTTTCAAAGCACAAAAGTGCATGGAAACACTAATCTCGTTAATGTTTTTGCATTCACTTGTCTCTTTATTGCACACCGAGTTTTTTATGCACACACTGCATCATGCACATGCACTCTTTATTAGTACAATATCTTGTATTCATTGCAATGCACATAACTCTTCAATGCAAGTTCTTGTTTGCAATGCAAAAGCACTAATCTCTTCAATGCACAACGAGTTCTTGTATGCTTTGCAATGCAAAATCCTTAATCTCACATTGAGTTTCTTTATGCAAATGCAGCACTTGTCTCTTTTAATGCACAACGAGTTCTTGTGTGCAATTAGAATGCAAAATAACTTATTTCTTCAATGCACAGCTTGTTCTTGTAAGCATTGGATGCAAAAGGATGATATGTATCCATTGCAATGCAAAAACGAAGATGCATTGCAAAAGCAAGTGTATCGTCATGCACGCTTTTGTTGTGTCATTTAAAAGCACTTCTGTCTCAATGCATACCAAGTTTTTGTATGCACAACAATGCTTGTCTCTTTACTGCACACCGAATACTTTTATGCAATGCAAAAGCACTAATCTCGTCAATGCACAATTTATTGTATGCAATGCAATTCAAACTGCAAAAGCAGTTTTTTTCAATGCACAAAAAGTGCATGGAAACACTAATCTCGTTAATGTTTTTGCATTCACTTGTCTCTTTATTGCACACCGAGTTTTTTAATGCAACACACTGCATCATGCACATGCACTCTTTATTAGTACAATATCTTGTATTCATTGCAATGCACATAAACTCTTCAATGCAAGTTCTTGTTGCTTGCAATGCAAAAGCACTAATCTCTTCAATGCAAAACGAGTTCTTGTATGAATTACAATGGAAAATCCTTAATCTCACATTGAGTTTCTTTATGCAAATGCAGCACTAACTCTTTTCGTGCACAACGAGTTCTTGTGTGCAATTAGAATGCAAAATAACTTATTTCTTCAATGAACAGCTTGTTCTTGTAAGCATTGGATGCAAAAGGATGATATGTATCCATTGCAATGCAAAAACGAAGATGCAATGCAAAAGCAAGTGTATCGTCATGCACGCTTTTGTTGTGTCATTTAAAAGCACTTCTGTCTCAATGCATACCAAGTTTTTGTATGCACAACAATGCTTGTCTCTTTACTGCACACTTTTTATGCAATGCAAAAGCACTAATCTCGTCAATGCACAATTTATTGTATACAATGCAATTCAAACTGCAAAAGCAATTTTTTCAATGCACAAAAAGTGCATGGAAACACTAATCTTGTTAATGTTTTTGCATTCACTTGTCTCTTTATTGCACACCGAGTTTTTTATGCAACACACTGCATCATGCACATGCACTCATTATTAGTACAATATCTTGTATTCATTGCAATGCACAAAACTCTTCAATGCAAGTTCTTGTTGCTTGCAATGCAAAAGTTCTTGTATGCATTGTAATGCAAAATCCTTAATCTCACATTGAGTTTCTGTATGCAAATGCAGCACTTGTCTCTTTTAATGCACAACGAGTTCTTGTGTGCAACTAGACTGCAAAATAACTTATTTCTTCAATGCACAGCTTGTTCTTGTAAGCATTGGATGCAAAAGGATCCATTGCAATGCAAAAACGAAGATGCATTGCAAAAGCAAGTGTATCGTCATGCTGTGTCATTTTTGTCTCAATGCATACCAAGTTTTTGCATGCAAAACAATGCTTGTCTCTTAACTGCACCCGATTTCTTTTTTGCAATGCAAAAGCACTAAGCTCGTCAATGCACAATTTATTGTACGCAATGCAATTCAAACTGCAAAAGCAATTTTTTCAATGCACAAAAAGTGCATGGAAACACTAATCTCTTTAATGTTTTTGAATTCACTTGTCTCTTTATTGCAAACCGAGTTTTTTATGCAACACACTGCAACATGCACATGCACTCTTTGTTAGCACAAGACCTTGTATTCATTGCAATGTACATAACTCTTCAATGCACAACGAGTTCTTTTATGAATTGCAATCCAAAATCCCTAATCTCACATTGAGTTTCTGTATGCAAAAGCAACGAGTTTTTTTATGCAGTGCAACAGCACTTCTCTCAATGCACAACGCTTGTATGCAATACAAAAGCACTAATCTCTTCAATACACAACGAGTTCTCATATGTATGCAATGCGCTAATCTCTTCCATTCCAGCCTGTCCTCCTCCGAAAAAAGACACCATAGGTCGTTTGTGCATGCAGCATATTACGACCTATATTCACGTTTTGAAATTGAGCGCCCTCTAGCGGTCTAATACATAACGACAGTCTCGTTTGTCGGGTGTGTCGTCATCAAATGAACTTTGACCACGGTTTTCAATAAACAATGCAATGAGAAGAAGGAGTGACCCTGACCCTCATAATCCAGGTGGGTTTTATATTATGTTCTATGTAAGTTATCTTTCTGATTGTCTGCAATTCATGTTTAAGTGCAGTTTGACGTTTACAAATAATTTGCGAATGTCACTGAACAATGCGATTTTACCATGGTAACTGTAGCTCAATCCTGTTATTAAAAGCCCAGTGACCACAAAGCTTACCTTTTTTTTTTTACCACACTAGCTGTAGTTTTGTTGTGGTATTTGTATTACATTAATAGTTACAAAGCATCATGCTTTTAACACTGTGGCGATACTGTGGTATTTGTAGTTAAAACACAGAAACTACTTATACAATGCTTGTACTAGCTGTACACTGTGTACTAGCTATTATAAAGCATGGTAACACAACACTTACAATTGTTTTACCTCATTAACCATAGTTTTACTGTGGTATTTGTTGTTAAAGCACAGTAACCACAACACTTACCATGCTTTTACCACAGTAACCATAGTTTTACTGTGGTAGTTGTAGTAAAAGCATAGTAACACTAACAACACCTTACCATAGTTTTATGACAATGACTACAACACTTGCCATGCATTTAATGCTCTTTTGTATTTCAATATTTATGTCATTGTAATTTAATATTTTTTTCTGTCTTGCAGTTACTTCAGATCACCTACTCCTCCATCTCCATCTCCCACAACAACTTTAAATCCAACAGCTCTTTTAAGAAGCCATCTCTCACAAAAGCTCACTTACTGTCTGTTTTTCTAAACTGTAATCTGTAATTCATATACACGTGTTTTTGCTCTTTCTTTATCTTATTCATCTTGGCATATTTTTTAAAACTCAAAACTAAATTTTGACCATTTATGTCAGAAAGCTGCTTGTAATTAACAGGGAACTTGAACTCAAAGCTCCCAATGCTGATCCCGAAGAAGCTGCCATGGAGGCTGAACAAGTCCTTCAAAGGTTCAACCCTTCACAGGTAATGTTGAACACATTTCACTGTAACAGATTTGCTTTAAGGAATGTATCTTTATTATTTTATGTGTTATTAACTTTCCTTAAAGTCCTTCCTCTCATGTATATTGGTCACAGATCATGTTTAACACACTGTCTCAACATGTGTGTGTATACATATATATATACATAAAATATATCTTTGTTTTTCTTTGTTTCAGCTGAAAAGGAAGTGATGTCAAGGGCTTGTTAAATCTGTCTTGTCCGTGGAGAGGGATGAATTTGGCCATCTTGTGCGTTTATGAACAAGACAAAAATCTGCAACTGCAAACATTTTCTGGGGTATGTCTGTGTTGGTCTTAACCCTTGATTGGACATTACAGCAGTTACATTTTGCACAGCATTGGATATTTCTTAAACTTTAAATATCACACTGCCTCATCAGTAAGAACCTAATAAGGCAGGTTTCTCAAACTGGGTCCTGGAGGGCCACTGTCCTGCAGAGTTTAGCACCAACCCTAATCAAACACACCTTCCTGTGATTTTCTAGTGATCCTGAATACTTTGATTAGCTTGCTCAGGTGTGTTTGATTAGGTTGGTGCTAAACTCTGCAGGACAGTGGCCCTCCGTGACCGAGTTTGAGGAACCCTGTAATAAAGTGTCATGTTCATGTAGTAGTAGTTCACACAGATCGAGTTTTTCCATTCCAGTGTGCTACTTGTCCATGTAAACAAGCACTAGACTGATGTGTTTAACCGGTGTGCTCACGCCTTGCGTCTTTTGCAACGTCTCAAGCTTGACACAATGTTCTAAAAAAGAGGTGCTCAAGTTAAAGTCAGTTCAAATTCTCCTTGTGGTCCCCCCCTATTCCACTGCCCGTATCTCAGGTTTTTCAAAGCAAACACGCTTTCTGTGTGAAAGCCCATAATTCATACAATTTATCATGTCAGCGAATTCATAAGATATTGGACAAGCAAACTTGTACAAAATTCTATAGCTTTTATTCCTGCAGCTGTCATTGGCTTTTGCATCAACTCTCGTGCAGAGTGTGCCCATTGTAAGTAGTCGGACAATTTATATCAGAAAGTTTATATTAAGTCATTAAAATTTATTCTTTATTAACCTTTAGAAATTGTGAATGTCTCTTCCATTCCAACAGTAGGCTAGATGATATTTGCCCACACCTCATAGTCTGCCTTTTTTTTCCATGTTGATTTTTATTGAACACATCTGTTTAAGAAGCAAGAGTCTGGAAATGCTAGTTTAACATGTCACATGACACATCAGATCACTTAAGTTCGTTCACATCAAGACCAATAACTATAATGATGATAACTATTTTAACATCCACACCAACCAATAAAGTTCTGTTCAGTTTAAGCACATGCTTCGGTTATGTTGTCTGCCATTTTAAGTGGTCAAGCGTTATAAAGCTGTGATTCTGATTGGTTGTCATGTTTATTTCATTTAATACAATTTTAATCTTTCATTCTGTCTTGCAGGATTTACTATGGATTGTTTAGTCGTTCTCCATCAGCTCTCTACATTATCAAACCCAATGGTTCTTTTAAGAGATAAAACTTCCACCACTCCCACTCTCTCACACTCACACACTCTCACTTTCTCTCTCTCTCACTCACACACACACACACACAAAAACACGCACACTCACTCACTCACTCACTCACTCACTCACTCACTCACTCACTCACTCACTCACTCCCTCACTCACTCAGACACTCACTCACTCACTCACTCACTCACTCACTCACTCACTCACTCACTCACTCACCACTCACTCACCACTCACCACCCACTCACTCACTCACTCACTCACTCACTCACTCACTCACTCAGACACTCAGACACTCAGACACTCACTCAGACACTCCCACACACACTTACTCAGACACTCCCTGACACACTCACTCAGACACTCCCTGACACACTCACTCAGACACTCCCTCACACACTCACTCAGACACTCCCTGACACACTCACTCAGACACTCCCTCACACACTCACTCACTCAGACACTCAGACACTCACTCACTCATTCACTCACACACTTACTCACTCAGACACTCCCTCACACACTCACTCACTCACTCACTCACTCACTCACTCACTCACTCACTCACTCACTCACTCACTCACTCACTCACTCACTCACTCACTCACACACTCACACTCTCACACACTCAGACACTCCCTCACACACTCAGACACTCACTCCCTCATTCCCTCACACACTCCCTCACTCAGACACTCCCTCACACACTCACTCACTCACTCACTCACTCACTCACTCACCACCACTCACTCACCACCACTCACTCACTCACTCACTCACCACTCACTCACCACTCACTCACCACTCACTCACCACTCACTCCTCACTCACACACTCACTCCCTCACACACTCAGACACTCCCTCACACACTCAGACACTCACTCACTCAGACACTCACTCAGACACTCACTCAATCAATCAGACACTCACACACTCACTCACTCACACACTCACTCCTCACACACTCAGACACTCAATCACACACTCACTCACTCACTCACTCACCACTCAATCACTCACTCACTCACTCACTCACTCACTCACTCACTCACTCACCCACTCACCACTCACTCCCTCACACACTCAGACACTCCCTCACACACTCAGACACTCACCACACACTCAGACACTCAGACACTCACCTCACACACTCACTCACTCACTCACTCAGACACTCACACTCACCACTCACTCACTCCCTCACACACTCAGACACTCCCTCACACACACTCAGACACTCCCTCACACTCACTCAGACACTCACTCACTCACTCACTCACTTACTCACTCACTCAGACACTCACTCAGACACCTCCTCACTCCACTCACTCACTCACTCACTCACTCACTCCACCACTCACCACTCACTCAGACACTCACTCACACTCACTCACTCACCACTCAGACACTCACTCAGACACTCACTCACTCACTCACTCCTCACTCACCCACTCACTCACCCACTCCTCACCACTCACTCACTCACTCACTCCTCACTCACTCCTCACTCACTCCACTCACTCACTCAGACACTCCCTCACTCCTCAGACACTCCACACTCACTCAGACACTCACTCACTCACTCAGACACTCACTCACTCACTCAGACACTCACTCAGACACTCACTCACACACTCCCTCACACACTCAGACACTCACTCACTCAGACACTCACTCAGACACTCACACCACCCAGACACTCACTCACACTCACCTCACTCACACACCACTCACCCACCTCACTCACTCACTCACTCACTCCTCCACTCACTCACTCCACTCACACTCACTCAGACACTCACTCAGACACTCACTCAGACACTCCCTCACTCCCTCACTCACTCAGACACTCCCACACTCACTCAGACACTCACTCACTCACTCAGACACTCACTCACTCACTCAGACACTCACTCAGACACTCACTCACACACTCCCTCACACACTCAGACACTCACTCACTCAGACACTCACTCAGACACTCACTCACTCACTTACTCACTCACTCAGACACTCACTCAGACACTCACTCAGACACTCACTCAGACACTCACTCACTCACTCACTCACTCCTCACTCACTCAGACACTCACTCACTCACTCACTCAGACACTCACTCACACTCACTCAGACACTCACTCAGACACTCACTCACTCACTCACTCACTCCACTCACTCACTCCACTCAGACACTCACTCACTCACTCACTCACTCACTCACTCACTCACACTCACTCACTCACACTCTCTCACTCAGACACTCCTCTCACACACTCAGACACTTCATTTCTCCTCTACAGTGAACAGTCCCATCTCTACTATGATCACTAGTGTCATTACCACCACTTTTATTCTACATGATACACCAGACACTCACCAGACACTCCACTCAGACACTCACTCAGACACTCACTCACCACTCACTCAGACACTCACTCACCACTCACTACACTCATTAACTATTTTAGTTTACCTTACATGTAGTTGCAATAGAAGTAAACTATGATTATATCGTTTTAAATAAATAATGTAAATTATTGTTCTTAACCATTTTGTGCCTGTTTTTCCTTAAAGGGAAGAAGATAGGAGCCTTGCAACTCCTGATTAGTATTATTAATCTTATCAATTGTTACATATGTCTTATGTTACATGTGTTTTTTTTTATTTTTTATATTTCTTCACAATTGTACATAATATATAATTGTACACCTATATTAATCATTACATAATAATGTAAATACCGGTAATATAATTTTTTATACCTCTAATCAAGTAAAACAATTTTTATATAAGCAACTTTTCTGTTTTTCTTTTTTTCTTTTTCTTTTTTTTTTTATAGTGCCACAAACTGGAGAAGTACCTGGGTAACAGAGGATGCATTGCTGGGCATTTATGTTTGTCTTTAAACAGTTTGACATATCAATAAACATTTTGAAATTACTACAAAATGTGTGCAGTCATTATTATTATTATTTTTTGTTGTTGTATTAGCTGCACTTATCTTTGGTCCAGAAATACTGCATGCTTGAATAATTATCAGGGGAGTAGTTTTGTAAATGTTTTAAATTATTTTAACATTTATTTGTCATACAGTATGCAACTGCAGAATTTTATTTTCTTAAATGTAAATACATGAATTAATACTTGTGTAATGTATACAATAGAAACCATTAGGCTCTTGCTTGGGAAAAATAAAAATGCAATCTGTCATTTTAGTTTTATATTTCATGGGGACACATAAATGTTTAACTGATAATCTGTCCATTCATCACCTGGAAGGTCCTGTTATCCATATATGGGCAAGGAAGTGTGACGCATCTGCTCAACTGGATTCTCATTGGCTTATGTAAAACAATAGGTTGTGGTTGGACAACCTTTTAACCCATATTAAAAACGTTTAATGTTGCAAAGTATGTTTTTGTTGTTATTATTACGTCAGCAATCCATTCATTTTTTTTTTTTTTATAGTGCCACAAACTGGAGAAGTACCTGTAACAGAGGATGCATTAGTGACAGAGGCTTATGGGTAATGTAGTTTTAAAACGTGTAATAAAGAAATTGAAAAATATCTTTAATGAACAAAGAGAGATCTAATCATGTTCATTGGGCAAACCTCTATGAAATATTTGAGAGGCAGGCTGAAATTTGGTATTTTACTTGGCATGCTTGAATACCACCTTTTCCTACATATATTTGAAAAGGTATAAACCATTATTTAGTAAACACAGTGTAAATAGTTGTCATGCTAATTTTCTTTTTGATACTATAATCAGACTTTGATTTACAGCCATTTGAATTGTGCACTTTTTTTGCTTGTCTAGGGACTATATCTGGCCCCTGGGGATGGAAGGGCAGTAAAAACACAACATGCAGATGTATTCTCATCATGGACAAGTGTGTTGAGTCAAATTTATATTGTCTTTCAACGACTTGTAATAAGTCCTGTTATATAAGTTCACCAGTCATAGTTAACAACAGAACAAGAATAAACCCCAAATTAACATAAATGCTCATTTAGAACATTCTTATCAGTTTATTTAATTAGAACAAGATACAGGAATACAGTGTTAACAATAAACAAATACATCTATTTAAACAACCAAAACACCTTATGACACTTCATTGTACTATGTGCATCTTCAGCTTGCTTGTAGTACAGGATCCACAAACTTTCCCTGGTATGTCAGAAGTGCCTGTAACAATATAAGCCATACATTCTCTTCTAATGCATCTTTTAGCCTTCCCTTCACTGAAATCTGGCATACTTATCGTATTCGACACGGCATCTAGGTCACTAAGCATATGCATTGGTTACATTCTAGCAAATTGTTGTCCTAAATGTCATTAATATGACTAAATGTTCATGTCTCAATTAAAATAATCATGGTCATTTTATGTTTTTTTTTTTTTTTACTAAATCAAATTGTGTATCTACTAAACACCATCCTTAATATGGAATATTCACCATTCTTCCTCTAAAACTTTACTTGAGAATACAGCTAACGTAGCATATAAAAGACATGATATTCAAGAGAAATAAAAATGGGTTATGTTAAAACCATGATATTTATCAGTTCCCAAATAAGGCCTCCACACAAATGCATGCATGATGAAATCACATCCAGTTTCCTTACAGGAACTATCCTGGTTTTCTTCCTCTTGCTTGCCTGCATGTCCCAATCATAATCTTCTTCTTCTATGTCTATACAATTTGCAATTGTTATCCAGCACTATGCAGAACAAATTAACAAAAGACGAATTCAAATAAAATCACTTTATTGTCACATTACCATGAACGAAAATGTACAGGTGATGAAATTATTTTGTGCAAACTCCGCAGCATGACAGTACGAATGACAAGTAAAGAATATATACTCAACACATATACAGTATTAACAATATACATAGTATACATATGGGACTGGATATATACTGTACACAGAGCACTAAATGAAAACAATAATAAACACAATAAATCACAGTATACATATACCGTTGCAGTTGAGTATGAACTAGTGCAAATAGATTGTCAGGATACAGTCAGTGTAACTGATGGAGAGCAGTGCATATGAAGGTTGCTATGTGTGGCATTACTCGTACGAGTTCAGCAGTCTGATTGCCTGTGGAAAGAACTCATCTCGCAGACAGTTGAGGTGCAGCTGGTGCAGGTTCTGCAAGATCTGCCTGATGGTAACGTTAAGAGCAGGCCAGGGCTTGGGTGGCTGGAGTCTCAGATGATCCTCCGTGCTTTCCTCACACACCACCTGGTGCAGATGTCCTTGAGGGAGGGAAGCTCACCTCCACAGAGTTCTCTGCAATTTGTACCACTCTCTGCAGAGCTTTGCAGTTGAGGGTGGTGCTGTTCCTGTCAGGATGCTCTCCACAGTGCTTGTATAAAAGGATTTGAGGTTTCTGTGGCTCACACTGAACTTCCTCAGCTGTCTGAGGAAGAAAAGGCACTGATGAACCTTCTTCAGCACAGCATCAGTGTGGATGGGCCATGTGTGGTTACTGGTCACTGGTGATATGAACACAGAGCTCAAATAGTTCCTCAGCACTACTGATGCAGTGTAGCTTTCCCTCAAACAGGGGATGAAGTCCTAACATAAGGAAACATGCATTTAGAAGGTGGTAAATAATAAACAATATAAAGTATTATTTATAATCGTTGCACTGGACTTACCATTGACTCATGTTGGAGGTATGGGCCAAAAGGTTCCTTCCACAACTGTCTTAAGGTTGTGATGTTTACTTTCATGGGCCATCACATCTGAGCTGTCACAGTAGAGCTGTTTGGGAATGCAGTCTTCACATTGGACAACTGATGATTTCAGGCTGCAGTGTTGGACTTGGTGCCCACAGAATCCTCCCCCGTCAACAAAGACTCCACCATCTCTGGCCTCAGTCCTGCTTCCTGCCCAAATTCCAAAGTCAAGTCAAGTCACCTTTATTTATATAGTGCTTTGAACAATGCAGATTTTTTTAAAGCAGCTTCACAGTGTTAAACAGGAAAATAATGCAACATATTTTGATTCAGCCGTACAGCCGCTCCGGAGAAAACAGTGATGTCATCAGCTTATTTCAATTTTCATAAAGTGACAATGTGGGCAGATCAGTAATTTAGTCTATATGGTTAATTTAGTTTAGTAATTAGATTTGTTTGGATATTTAGTTGAAAATGTAGTGTCCCCAAGCCAAGCCAAGCCAGAGGCGACAGTGGCAAGGCACCAAAACCCCATCAGGAGACCTAATGGAGAAAAATAAACCTTGGGAGAAACCAGGCTCAGTCGGGGTGCCAGTTCTCCTCTGGCCAATTAACAAACAGCGTATGACTCTTATTCTGGCAACTTTACAGGTCAGAGGTCATATTGAATCGGAATATTCGAAAGATCGGAGTCATCACGCCGGAGACGCTGACTTTAACTTGAGCGGCAAGTTTTTAGTTTTTAGAACATTGTGTCATGCTTGAGACGTTGCAAAAGACGCAAGGCGTGAGCACACCGGTTAAACATATCAGTCTAGTGCGTGTTTACATATAGAAAAAAATGGACAAGTAGCACACTGGACTGGAAAAACTCGATCTGTGTGAACTACTACTACTACATGATACAGCATCAGTGCAGTGTAGCTTCCCTCAAACAGGGGATGAAGTCCCCCTAATCAAACACACCTGAGCAAGCTAATCAAAGTATTCAGGATCACTAGAAAATCACAGGAAGGTGTGTTTGATTAGGTTGGTGCTAAACTCTGCAGGACAGTGGCCCTCCAGGACCCAGTGTTGAGGAAACCTGCCTTATTAGGTTCTTACTGATGAGGCAGTGTGATATTTAAAGTTTAAGAAATATCCAATGCTGTGCAAACAGTAGAGCTGTTTGGGAATGCAGTCTTCACATTGGACAACTGATGATTTCAGGCTGCAGTGTTGGACTTGGTGCCCACAGAATCCTCCCCGTCAACAAAGATTTAACAAGCCCTTGACATCAGTCCTGCTTCCTTTTCAGCTGAAACAAAGAAAACAAAGATATATTTTTATATATATATATATATATATGTATACACACACATGTTGAGACAGTGTGTTAAACATGATCTGTGACCAATATACATGAGAGGAAGGACTTTAAGGAAAGTTAATAACACATAAAATAATAAAGATACATTCCTTAAAGCAAATCTGTTACAGTGAAATGTGTTCAACATTACCTGTGAAGGGTTGAAACTTTGAAGGACTTGTTCAGCCTCCATGGCAGCTTCTTCGGGATCAGCATTGGGAGCTTTGAGTTCAAGTTCCCTGTTAATTACAAGCAGCTTTCTGACATAAATGGTCAAAATTTAGTTTTGAGTTTTAAAAAATATGCCAAGATGAATAAGAGAAAGAAAGAGCAAAAACACGTGTATATGAATTACAGATTACAGTAAGTGAGACAGTAAGTGAGCTTTTGTGAGAGATGACTTCTTAAAAGAGCTGTTGGATTTAAAGTTGTTGTGGGAGATGGAGGAGTAGGTGATCTGAAGTAACTGCAAGACAGAAAAAATATTAAATTACAATGACATAAATATTGAAATACAAAAGAGCATTAAAGGCATGGCAAGTGTTGTAGTCATTGACATAAAACTATGGTAAGGTGTTGTTAGTGTTACTATGCTTTACTACAACTACCACATTAAACATATCAGTCTAGTGCGTGTTTACATATAGAAAAAATGGACAAGTAGCACACTGGACTGGAAAAACTCGATCTGTGTAACAACAAATACCAGAGTAAAACTATGGTTACTGTGGTAAAAGCATGGTGGTTAGTGAGCTTTAATTACAAAATACCACAGTAAAACTATGATTACTGTGGAAAAAGCATGGCATGTGTTATGGTTACTGTGCTTTAACTAAAAACAGTACATAGTAAAAACTGTTACTGTGGCAAAACGATGGTATGTGTTGTGTTTATGGTGCTTTGACGACTTTACCACAGTAAAACTATGGCTACTGTGGTAAAAGCATTGTAAGTGTTGTGGTTACCGTAACAAGAAATAGCAGTCACAGTTACACTGGGAGAAGCAGCATGGGCTGTGCTTTTACTACACATGACATGGTAGAGCGATAGTTACTATGGTAAAACATGGGATAACGGGGACTTGAACTTGATCCTTCCCAACACAGACGAACAAATGAATTTTACAATGAAAACTAACTACGCTGGCGTTTGAATGATTTGAACACCACAGTGATATATATATATATATATATATATATATATATATATATATATATATATATATATATATATATATATATATATATATATATATATATGATGGAAGGAACTCCTACCTGTATGTGTCTCGAAGTCATCCATAATCCAAAATCCATATTTTATAGAACTAAACCAGGGATAAACCGAATAGCTGAGAGAGTTGAACAAGTAGCTAGAAAACCCAGAATGCATTGAGGCGAGAGTTTCTGTGAGTGACATATCTCCAGCTGCCAGTAGGGGCTAATATAGAAAATATATATTTTTTAAGGTACGGACACACAACCTTTATGGTCGTATGGGTTGGAGGACTTGTTGCCTGTTAGATAGTAAATCACAACGCCTGTGTGTTTGCTTTGACATTTCTTACCATCTCAAACACACTGTAAAGATTAGAGTTTTTATAGCAATAACTGAGTTTTAAGGGTTAAATCAAGCAGAAATAGCTCTCTAATGTATTAATTACAGGTCATCATTGAATAGTGATTATGTTAAACACACACTGACTCTGGTCCCCTGTTAGATAGTAAATCACAACGCCTGTGTGTTTGCTCTGACATTTCTTGCCATCACAAACACACTGTAAAGATTTAGAGTTTTTATAGCAATAACTGAGTTTTAAGGGTTTAATCAAGCAGAAATCTCTCTCTAATGTATTAATTACAGGTCATCATTGAATATTAATTATGTTAAACACACACTGACTCTGGTCCCCTGTTAGATTGTAAATCACAACGCCTGTGTGTTTGCTCTGACATTTCTTACCATCTCAAACACACTGTAAAGATTTAGAGTTTTTATAGCAATAACTGAGTTTTAAGGGTTAAATCAAGCAGAAATCTCTCTCTAATGTATTAATTACAGGTCATCATTGAATATTAATTATGTTAAAAACACACTGACTCTCGTCCCCTGTTAGATAGTAAATCATGACGCCTGTGTGTTTGCTTTGTTTTGCTTATAAGTTTATGCATATTTTGGTCAAAGGTGAAACTCTTATAGTCTGGCCTAAATGTGTCTGTGGCACTGTGACATGCTGTCCTTGGAAGCCACTCTTCATTGAAATAGTGTAGAAGGGGGTAGTGCAACACGGCTTGAGTCTATTCTCAAGCCAGGCTTGAGTGGCTTGAGTCTATTTAGTCTTAAAAATAATGGTTCTTTGGCAGTATGTATGGTTCCATGAAGAACCTTTAATATACGAAGAACCTTTCCATTGCACAAAATGTTCTTTGTAGTGCAGAAAGGTTCCTTAGACTGTAACATGTTTAGGAAAAAACTAAAACGCTTTTCTTTAAAAAAACTTTCACAAAACGGTTCTTCAGTGATCCAGAAATGGTTCTTCTATGGCATTGCCATGAAAAACTATTTTTTGGTTCTTCCTGGCACCTTTATTTTTAAGACAGTACAGTGTTGGGTCCTGCTTTATATGAGGTGGCCATATCTACTGTGTACTTTCACCAAAAAATAAGTACAACGTACTTATTGTTTTCATATTGTATTGCAAAACGCTTTTGCTGATATTGAGATGGGATCGGCAAGTTTAGGCACAGGTTTGGTGGTATGGGCAAGTACAGGTATTTTTAAAATATAAGTACAATGTAAAAACATGTTTGTGCACAATAAGTGCATTATATTAAATTATTAATTTCTATGCAAGTACATACTAGTTAAAGACACTTAATATAAATTATACCCAGTGTTGCTAATCCACATCACATTGATCACAATATACAGTTAACCTATATTTTGCCTTTGGATAAGCCACAATTAACCACCATTACTATTGGTAGAGTTATGCAGATATCTCTGTGATTGAAAGCAAACAGACAGTTCAAAACAAGGGTAGTGGATTGGTTTTAAATTGAGTTCCAGTTGGTAACATTTAAATCGGATAAGGACATGTTTACCTTACTTTGTATTACATAACATTATAATTACTCACTTTTAACTATATGTATTTTAAATAGAGCACAGAACCCAAATCTATAACAATGCCAGACAACACATGTTAATATTAATAAAGAAAAGGTTAAAAATAATATCAAACTACGGATGGTACAGCATTTTAAGAAGGTATTGAGATAAAATGTATTCACTATTTAATAATAAGAAACAATGAGAAATTTATTTGCATGACTAATTTTTCCACAATAATGATAAATTACTTACAAGATACACCATTTACAATTTTATAAGAATTTTAAAGTTAAATGCTGCATTGTTACTTGGAGCACAAAAACATATTAAATTATGAAAGATTATTTATTCATTAACAACTGTAAAGATTTAGAGTTTTTATAGCAATAACTGAGTTTTAAGGGTTAAATCAAGCAGAAATCTCTCTCTAATGTATTAATTACAGGTCATCATTGAATATTAATTATGTTAAAAACACACTGACTCTCGCCCCTGTTAGATAGTAAATCACTTAACAAGTTTAACATGTAAGTTAAGTAAATTAAGTTTAAGTAGATAGGATGGCTTATAAGTTTATGTATATTTAGGTCAAAGGTGAAACTCTTATAGTCTGGCCTAAATGTGTCTGTGGCACTGTGACATGCTGTCCTTGGAAGCCACTCTTCATTGAAATGCTAATTGCCTGCGAGTGTAGTGGGGGGTAGTTTAACACGGCTTGAGTCTATTCTCAAGCCAGGCTTGAGTAGCTTAAGCTATTTAGTCTTAAAAATAATGTTTTTTTGGCAGTATGTATGGTTCCATGAAGAACCTTTAATATCCGAAGAACCTTTCCATTGCACAAAATGTTCTTTGTAGTGCAGAAAGGTTCCTTAGACTGTAACATGTTTAGGAAAAAACTAAAACGTTTCTTTAAAAAAAACTTTCACAAAACGGTTCTTCAGTGATCTAGAAATGGTTCTTCTATGGCATTGCCATGAAAAACTATTTTTTGGTTCTTCCTGGCACCTTTATTTTTAAGAGAGTACAGTGTTGGGTCCTGCTTTATATGAGGTGGCCTTATCTACTGTGTACTTTCACCAAAAAATAAGTACAATGTACTTATTGTTTTCATAGTGTATTGCAAAATGCTTTTGAGATATTGAGATGGGATACGGCAAGTTTAGGCACAGGTTTGGTGGTATGGGTAAGTACAGGTATTTTTAAAATATAAGTACAATGTAAAAACATGTTTGTGCACAATAAGTGCATTATATCAAATTATTAATTTCAATGCAAGTACATACTAGTTAAAGACACTTAATATAAATTGCGACCCAGTGTTGCTAATCCACATCACATTGATCACAATATACAGTTAACCTATATTTTGCCTTTGGATAAGCCACAATTGTTGCTAATCCACATCACATTGATCACAATATACAGTTAACCTATATTTTGCCTTTGGATAAGCCACAATTAACCACCATTACTATTGGTACAGTTATGCAGATTTCCCTGTGATTGAAAGCAAACAGACAGTTCAAAACAAGGGTAGTGGATTGGTTTTATATTGAGTTCCAGTTGTAAACATTTAAATTGGATAAGGACATCTTTACCTTACTTAGTATTACTATTACATAACATTATAATTACTCACTTTTGACTATATGTATTTTAAATAGAGCACAGAACCCAAATCTATAACACTGCCAGACAACACATGTTAATATTAATAAAGAAAAGGTTAAAAATAATATCAAACTACGGGATGGTACAGCATTTTAAGAAGGTATTGAGATAAAAATGTATTCACTATTTAATAATAAGAAACAATGAGAAATGAATTAGCATGACTAATTTTTCCACAATAATGATAAATTACTTACAGATACACCATTTACATTTTTATAAGAATTTTAAAGTTAAATGCTGCATTGTTACTTGGACCACAAAAACATATTAAATTATGAAAGATTATTTATTCATTAACATGGGAAGCTTATTTAGGACAGTTTAACTTAACCTTTATACCACATCTGAAAAAAAAGTTGAAATACAAGCTCATACCACTTGTACCTCATTCCACAGAGTACCCTGTGTTAAATTACTCAACAAATTTAACATGTAAGTTAAGTAAATTAAGTTTAAGTAGATAGGATGGCTTATAAGTTTATGTATATTTAGGTCAAAGGTGAAACTCTTATAGTCTGGCCTAAATGTGTCTGTGGCACTGTGACATGCTGTCCTTGGAAGCCACTCTTCATTGAAATGCTAATTGCCTGCGAGTGTAGTGGGGGGTAGTGCCACGGCTTGAGTCTATTCTCAAGCCAGGCTTGAGTGGCTTGAGTCTATTCTCAGACTAAAATGCATGTTTGAGCTGTTTAATCTTTAAGTATATCTTTAAATAAGTCACTGCAAGGCATAATCTTGGCTTAATCTGATTCTGTGAAACAAGGTCCACAATAGGTTTTATGAATTTTTCATGACATGTTTAAGAGAAGGATAATAAAATTTAAATTTAAAATACAATGAGCTCCTGTAACCCCGTTTCATCCCGTTGACTAATGGATGATTCTGCAAATTGAATTTTATTGAGCCATTTTCCCCTCTATTGTTGCATTGCAGTGTTGGGTCCTGCTTTATATGAGAGGCCTTAACTACTGTGTACTTACATCAAAAAATGAGTACAATGTTTTTATTTTGTACATATTGTATTGCAAAACGCTTTTGCTGATATTGAGATGGGCTACGGGTAAGTTTAGGCACAGGTTTGGTGGTATGGTGTTAAAACATGTTTATATGGTGGTATGGTGTTAAAACATGTTTATATGGTGGTATGGTGGTAAAACATGTTTATATGGTGCTATGGTGTTAAAACATGTTTATATGGTGGTATGCAAGGTATGCAATGCAAGTACATAGTTAAAGACACTTAATATAAAGTGCGACCCAGTGTTGCTAATCCACATCACATTGATCACAAAATAAAGTTCACCTATCTTATTATCACTAGTCTTTCTAGAAAACGTACTCGGTTACTCACGTAACCTCGGTTCCCTGAGAGAGGGAACGAGTATTGCGTATGGGAAAAACTCCTTTTCTCGAGAATATGAAGCAAAAACTTTATTCATAAAGTGTCTATGTAAAACGCAGTGCGGCTGCACAGCCGATAGACCAGCGCGAGCTGCGCGCTGATTGGCTGTGCAGCGGGAACTGCATGAACCTATGGCGAGGCGGCAGAGAGAGAGCGAACCAGTAGGGGTCGCTAAAATTCCCGCCGAACAAGGTCTCTAAAATTAGCATATCTGAGGCTATATAGACCGTGTTTTGCCATAGGAAATCAGGTTAAAAATCGACTGAAGCGATACCCTGAGAAGCACAAGCACGGCGTGCAACTTGCTGGATTCCCTCTCTCAGGGAACCGAGGTTACGTGAGTAACCGAGCACGCTCCTTCGAGAGGTCTCTCAGACGTGATGGGAACCCAATTTGAAACGCCGTGCGTGCTTAACTGACCCAAGTGGCCTGAGGCACTAAGATGGGTAACAGTGAGTCACAGGAGACCAACAGAGTGGGTCCTATAGCGGACATAAGAGTATATAGGCCGGATAGCATCGGGCCATATGATAGAATTACGACCGGACATAGTCGGGCCTTAATATATAAGTGTAGACATATTATGAAAGCTCATGCTTGTGAGAGCTTATCATGTATGCATAACAGGAGACCGGACGATCGGGTCTATACCTATTAAATGGGGATAATCCCGGCTTGTAAAGCGGGACTTCCAGTTTATAAAATCTGATAAAAGTGGACGGAGAGGCCCAGCCTGCCGCCGCACAGATATCTTGTAGCGGAATGCCTCGTGACCATGCCCATGACAGGCCATGCCTCTAGTAGAATGGGCTTTAATGCCCAGGGGCAGGTTAGGTCTTTAGACTTGTAAGCCATAGAGATGGCGTCCACTATCCAGTGTGACAGTCTCTGCTTCGTGACGGCATAGCCTTTAGTGCGGCCACGAAGCACACAAAGAGCTGTTCCGATCGCCTGAAGGGGCGGAGCGCTCTATATAAAGTCTCAGCGCTCTGACTGGGCAGAGCAAATTGCGCCCTTTCGTCTTGCGACGCGGCAGGGCCAAAAGAGAAATGACCTGTGCCCTAAAGGAGTAGAAAGCACTTTAGGAACATAACCATGTCTAGGTTTGAGGACGACCCTGGAGTCGTTAGGCCCAAACTTGAGACAGGAAGCACTCGTGGAGAGTGCGTGTAAATCGCCCACTCGCTTGACTGAGGCCAGTGCCAGCAGAAAAGCGGTTTTCAGCGAGAGGTGCTTTAGGCTCACAGACTGAAGCGGTTCAAAGGTAGAGCCCTTTAGAGCTTCCAACACTGTGGCAAGGTCCCATATAGGTACTGAGGGGGGGCGAGGCGGGTTCAGCCTTCTGGCCCCTTTAAGAAAGCGCACTATAAGCTCGCTTTTCCCCAGTGATTGTCCCGCGACCTGAGCGTGATAAGCTGCTATGGCGGCAACGTATACTTTGAGCGTGGAGGGGAACGACCCGCCCATTAGCTCTTGGAGGAAGGTGAGCACTTCTGCCACTCGCACGAGCGCCGAGGCTCCGTGCTGTACACCAGTTAGAGAATACCGACCATTTCAGTGCATAGAGCCGCCTGGTTGAGGGTGCTCTAGCTTCAGAAATAGTATTCAGAACTCTTTCAGAAAGGTTCGGGTATTGGTTGATGGGCCAAACATGGAGAGCCCACAGTTCTGGGTGGGGATGCCAAATTTTCCCCTTGGCCTGCGTGAGGAGGTCTTTCCTCAGCGGAATCGGCCATGGGGCTGTGACTGACATGAGAGCCAGTTCGGAGACCCATATTTGATTCTTCCACAACGGGCTATTAAGAGCACTGTGGAATTGGTTTCCCTGATCTTTTGATGGCCTGTGGCAACATCGCGATCGGAGGAAAAGCATACAGAGGGAGACTGGGCCAGACATGGGCCAGCGCGTCTCTGTGTTTGGAGAAAAATACTGGGCAGTGAGCATTGTCTTTTGAGGCAAAAGGTCTACTTTCGCTTTGCCGAAGATGCTCCATATCAACTGAATCGTAGCGGTGAAGAGACCACTCCCGGGGAATACCGCCTCTGGATAGCATATCCGGACCCTGATTCAGAATACCTGGCACGTGAGCCGCCCTTAGGGAGCTCAGGAAGTGCTCTGCCCATAAAAGGAGGTGATTCGCCATGGAATGTAGGGAGCGTGATTTCAGCCCGCCCTGGCGATTTATATAGGATACCACTGACATGTTGTCCGCTCGACCAAGACATGGTGGCCCTTTATGTACGGAAGGAAAGCTTTCAGCGATAGGATGACCGCTTTCATCTCTAGACAGTTTATGTGTAGCCTTTTCTCTGTAACTGCCCACTGGCCAGAGACTGGCATGCCCTCGTGCAGGGCGCCCCAACCTAGGTTGGAAGCGTCTGTCGAGACCACTTTCCGTTCGTGACTGTACCCATCATAACACCTGTTTGATACCAGGTGGTCGCCTTCCAAGGAGCCAGAGCTTTGACACAGCTGTGGTTCACTTTGATGCGAAACTGGCCTGATCGCCATGCGTGAGCCGGAACGCGAGGGTTTAGCCAGCGTTGGAGGGGACGCATGTGTAACAGACCCAGTTTGAGTACTGCTGATGCCGAGGCCATAAGACCTAGCATTCTTTGAAAACGTTTGAGGGGCACGTAAGCACCAGCTCTGAAAGACTTCGCCATGTTCTGAATAGAGAGGGCGCGCTGTGACGTAAGCCGCGCCCTCATCTGTATTGAGTCTATGACCGCACTCCAGAAACGATATAGTTTGGCTGGGAGACATTGAACTCTTGGCGATATTGATCCTGAGGCCCAAACATTCTAGATGGTTGAGGAGCCAGGACTTGTGTGTCATCAACTGTGCCTCTGACTGAGCTATGACAAGCCAGTCGTCCGAGGTAGTTGAGTATCCGCATGCCTTTCAGCCTCAGCGGGCTATGGCTGCGTCCATGCACTTCGTAAAAGTGCGGGGTGACAGGGATAAGCCGAATGGCAGAACCGTGTATTGATAAGCCTGACCCTCGAAGGCGAATCTCAAGAATGGCCTGTGACGGGGTGCTATCTGAATGTGAAAGTATGCATCTTTCAGATCGACCGTGAAAAACCAGTCCCCCGGGCGAATGTGCGCGAGGATTTGTTTCACTGTCAGCATCTTGAACGGGCGTGTCATAAGCGCTTTGTTCAGATGTCTGAGGTCTAGGATGGGCCGGAGGCCGCCATCCTTTTTTGGAACGAGAAAGTAACGACTGTAAAAGCCTGACTCGCTTTGAGTGGGGTGCACGGTTTCCACCGCTCCCTTCTCCAACAGTTTCGATACTCGCGCGAGCACGTGACTCGCGCTGCCTTTCACTGAGGTCTCGACCACGGCGCGAAAAGCCGGGGTCTGCTTGGCGAACTGTAGCGAGTAACCTCGTTTTATTATGTTCAACACCCAATTTGATATGCCGGGATGGCCTGGGCCTGAAGCCAGGGGCTGAATTTGGATGGGGGGCGGGCCGCTTAGTGATAGGGACCCGGTAACCCGTGTGTTTTGTGCTTGCAACACCGTGGGGATAGTGTTTATGTATGGCGGCGTGCACTGTGTAGTGGGCGCGCGCATTACATTTTTGGCACAGGACAGCGTGTGAGCTGTGTGGGGGGTGTTTGAACGTAGGTGTGCTGACTGTACAGTGGGCACATTGCCTACATAAAAAGAGCTCTTTTTGAGATTTATTTGGGTCGCCGTGAGAACGGCGTTTGTGTGCAGGCGAGCGCTTTTGATAGAGGGCTCGTTGACTGCGAAAACTGAGTCGGCAGTCACCTGATTGCAGGGAACTGTGAGACTGAGAGAGTGGGGTGGGGGTCCAGCCGAAGCGGGACCTGGCCACCTTCTTTTCCTCTTTGCGGCTAGGACGGCTTCGGTGGCTCGGGTCTCAACGCGCTTTGGGTCGAGGTCCCGGGACTCGGGCTGCCTGCCGCGGCTTGCAGAGCGTGAGCGCTGCCGGATCCTGGATCCCGAGCGTGGCCGAGAGGACGGCGGCGCTGCTTTAGCGGGCTGGGTGGGCGGCGCTTTGTGGCGGCCAGAGGAAGAGTTGGAGCGTTTGGGCAGAAAGTGTTTCATGGCCTGCGAGGCTTTCTGAGCCTCGGTGAAACGCTCGGCGAAGCCAACGACCGCCGGACCGAACAACCCAGAGGAGGTAATGGGAGCGTCCAGAAAGGAGGCTTTATCCACGCCCTTCATGTCGGTGAGGTTCAGCCACAAGTGGCGCTCCAGAACAGTCAGGCTGGCCATGGTCCTACCGATAGCCTGTGCGTTAGCCTTGGTTGCCCGCAGGGCTAAATCGTGGCGCTGCGCAGGTCCTCAAGGCCTCAGAATCAGGAACAGACTCGTCCAGAGAGCGGAGAAGTTTGGCCTGATATACCTGGAGGACGGCCATGGTGTGGAGCGCTGAAGCAGCCTGGCCAGCGGAGGCGTATGCTCGACTGGCGAAAGCTGATGTAGAGCGACATGGCTTGGAAGGGTGCTGAGCCTTGGCCTGCCATCCTCTGGAGGAGGGCGGACAAAGGTGCGGCGACTGCTTCCTCGAGGAGGAAAACTCGTATCCTTTTTCCCTCGCGCCCGTCAACCGAGGAGAGCGCTGAGGAAAAGGCGGATTTAGCGCGCGACGAGAAGGGGCTTTCAAGCCTTCGTCATCTCGTCGTGTACCTCCGGGAAGAAGGGGCGGGCTTGGGAGGAGAGGAAAGGCGACGACCTTGTAGGAACCACTCGGCCCAGCCTACTCCGTGGCGCTTCAGTAGGGTGGGACCACTCGAGCCCGAGGTCTTCCACGGCCTTAGTGAGCACCGGACCATCTCCGTGTCAAAGCTGGCTTTGGCGGTAGTGGCAGTCTGCGCCGGCGGCTCCGAGACAGAGTCTGACCACTCGCTGCCAGATGCAGCCAACGAAAGGCTGTCCCCCTCCTCTTCTTCCGCTATTGGTCCACCAAATGAAACGGAACAGGCCACAGTAGGTGAGTGGCACTGTTCCTCCTGGATGAACTCGACCGGCGAGCGAGGCACGCGGAGAGTTACTCGGCGCGCGGTCGCCGGACGCCGGGAGGCCTCTGGTCGCGCGCTTCTTCTGCGCGTCCGAGGAGCGCGGTGGGAGCGGAGACATCGGCTGGCGAGGCGAGCCCAAGGGTCTGCAGAGCCATTTCGCCACACTCGGGCAGCCGCCCCTGTTGAGTGCAGTCTCCGCGTGGTCGGCGTCCGAGGCATGCCACACAGATGATGTGGCGGTCGCCGCCGAGGAGAGGTGCTCGGCATGAGGCGCAGGAAGGGCGAGGCATTTGCAACAACGCTCGCGCTTTTTAGAAATAGTTGCAACGGCAACACACAAATAGCACAGACACAGAATAAAGGATATATGCCGGATGGCGCAGCTGGAACGGCAGGCGGCTGAAGGCGGAGACCAAGCGGGAATCCGACGTCCTCAGGGCTGCAGAGAAGTTCCGCTGAGTGCTTTTCGACGGCGGGGTTCACTCGCCGGATGGCGCAGCTGGAACGGCAGGCGGCTGAAGGCGGAGACCAAGGGGAATCCGGCGTCCTCAGGGCTGCAGAGAAGTTCCGCTGAGTGCTTGTTCGACGCGGGGCTTCAATTCCGGAGGTCAACGAAGGTATCGCTGAAGGAGATTAAATCTGATTTCCTATGGCAAAACACGGTCTATATAGCCTCAGATATGCTAATTTTAGAGACCTTGTTCGGCGGGAATTTTAGCGACCCCTACTGGTTCGCTCTCTCTCTGCCGCCTCGCCATAGGTTCATGCAGTTCCCGCTGCACAGCCAATCAGCGCGCAGCTCGCGCTGGTCTATCGGCTGTGCAGCCGCACTGCGTTTTACATAGACACTTTATGAATAAAGTTTTTGCTTCATATTCTCGAGAAAAGGAGTTTTTCCCATACGCAATACGAGAGACCTCTCGAAAGGGAACAGACAACAGTCTTCTGAACAAATACATCATTATATTTAAATCACAGCTAGGTAACAAAAATATTAGAGCTAACTAAGTTAAACATCACAATTTATAAGAATATTTGAATACATTTTTTTTTTTACTCAAATCCCACTTTAAACCATAATTGAGTGCATGTAATACCTTCCAGTTGAAAATATCAATAACTTTCCAATACATTTCCCAAATATCAATAACTTTTGCACTATTTTTAAAGAGGTTAAATACTAAAGTATCTTAACTGTTATCTATTATTCAACTTTGTAATGCATTTCTTGACATTTGTTCAAAAAATGCATTACAAAGAGGTTAAATGTTAACCTAAATGGTCAAATGTTTAAGCGGGATTAAAAAAAAAGTACAATCCTCATTTATGTATATGGTATACTGAACATAGTATTAGAACATATCAATGTATTTTACTTTTTAAAATCGTTTTTACTTTAACTTTTTACCATCAATTACTGGTATGTAATCATAAAAATCAAGTAGTTTTAGTTTATTTTTCCACCTCCTGCAAAGAGAAGAGCAGAACATATTATAATGGCCAAAGCAAATACAGATGATACACTTGTCAAAACTTGTTATTTACACTGGTTTTTATAGACGAATAGCTGAATAGCTTTTATAGATGAATAGCTTATTTACAATGATTTTTTTTTGCTTTTCTGTCTTCTTTCTCTATGTAATTGTTGCTCTGCCAGGTAAATGTGTTAACATCTGGTCTAAAAACCGGCTGTAACTTTGCTCAATAGCTATCACCTGTGATTATCACATGTAAAGGCAAATTTACCTTGCTTAAAAGTAAATTGTTACCACACAGTCCAAAAATAATAGTTTCAAGCACTATGTCAATTAAAGGAAATGGCTTTATTCTGTGATAACAAACAGCTGGATATACATTGACCCTTAAGTAACTAGTAAAAACTAATTATCAATATATTATTCACATTAATTTATTTATCTTTGTTCATGACAGTTAAAAATAGTTGTTGGGTTATTTCCATTAATTCAGCCTGTAATGGAAAAAATGTATTTAATTAATAGAAGAATATATAATCATAGAGGAGAGTGATTTTAACAATATGTATGAATATGTTTTAACACATATAATCATTATTGTAGTATGCTTAACATGTAGTTTGCTACATGTCCTTAGAATTGTATTGGGTGGAAATTTACAGGAGCACTTGTCTGTGTTTCTGACCTTGTAAATGGTATAAAAGGGAACCTGATTGTTTAGTCTTTAGGCCACTCATACAGTCATGTGTGGCTGTGCGACAGTGTACTCTTTCCTTGCAAGGAAATAAATCATTCTTTATTATATTGACTGATCATCCTGGACGTTAGAGTCACAGCCTTACCCTGACAGATTGAGGGAGAAGGGCCGACTGCTCTGGGGGTCTGGAGGGTCCGACCATTGGAATCAGAAAACGAACCCGAGTTGGCAACGGGATGCTTCTGGTAAGAGACAGATTTTTGTTGATGATGAATTAAGAAATTCAGGGGGAAATGAATGGTTATTGAATTTCTGAATGATTTGTAATTTATGTTTGGTTGATTAGAATATGTCTTAAAAGGATTACAGAGGAGGGTAGTCCGCCCGTCCATCTTGGGTGAAAGATAGGGTCTGAACGGAGACGTCCGACAGACTAAAAAAAACCTAGCGCTAGGAAGATACACAAAGACAGACTGTCAATGACATGTGACATGAAACTGAAACTGCCCACCTAGAAGGTGTGGCAAATCAGGCCAACAGGCAAAATCCTGTAAATAAAACCCAGTAAAGAGAAAGAAACAGAGACAAGATTTACACTCTGTCTAAGAAAATAATTAGATAACAATAAGGTTAAGGAATTCCTTTTGAAGGAAAGATATATAATATTTTAATACAGGCAGATGTACAAATTACAGAATGACAGAAAAACGTGAGTTGAGGATGTATATTTAAATAGTGACTTAGAGGGAGAAAAGAACAAGGAAAAAATTAAGTCTTTAGTGAAGTTTAGTTAATATAAGTTTAAAATTAAAGATAAAGATGATAAAAGACATATTAATCAGGTTGAGAGGGTTTTAAGAAAAACAAAAAAAAAATCAAATATGTTCTTGCTCTTCTCATTTTTGCAAAACTCTGAATATTGGGTTGTTGAAATAACTATAGGTTGGAAACCCTAGAAGCTGATGTTTTGGTTTTAAAAGATAAGCTAGTGCTGAGCTGTAATAAAACAATTCGCTTATCTTAAATATGGCCCACCATGTCATTTCTGGTGCTGTGGCCTAACTTGAGTGACAGAGACTCAATCTGGAAATTAATTCAAAATGTATTATAAGGGGCAAAAGACGAATATAAAATTATGATTATTGGAGGGTCGGTGATCTCTGTCTAAGGATAGAGTTTTAGGGAAAATCTCTGATGTTCATTTGAAAACAATTTTAATTTCTAGCCAGATCAGATGCTGAGCTAAAGTGAAGAGTGTCTGTTTATGAAAATGCAGTTTACCGTCCTGAAGGTCTCAGAGTCGCTCTCATTTGAAACAAGTGTTGCAGCAAAAATATGTTAACTCCGTTGCATTTCTGAATAAGAGACAAAACCTTAGCCAATTGTGTCTTTAAAGATTTAATTCCTTGCAAGAAATGAATCCACAGTTGAAGCAACCATTATCGTGGTGACCACAAGTGTGAACTGAGGAACAATAGAAGGCCCAAGCTTTTATACCCCCAATGTTTAAGCAACCCCCCCAGTATTTTTCCACAGAGTACAGGGCACAAACACAATATGTAAATTGTCCTTTTACTGTCTTGGAGATAAAATCATTTAAATGATCCGACACCCTAAGACGTGAAAGCTCCCACTTTAGATGTCCCACCGTTACCCCCCTGGGCTTCAGCAGCAGCTGTGTCTGAACAGCTGAAAAAGGTGTTTCACAAACAGACATTGACTTCTGAATGAACTCAAACATAAATCTTCTATGATTAAATTTTTCCTCTACAATTCCCCCTTTTATCATTCTTTGATTATTCACAAGAAAATTTTTAAATGTATATATGAATGTTGTTCTTCTCAAGTCGCACATTCCAAGCATAGAAAAGAGCACCACGGCTTTGCTTTGCTCCAGTCTTTCAGATGGCAAGATGAATGGCACAGCTGTACGCCCAGAAAGCTGCTCTGTTAATGAAAGGACGCCACCTCTCTGTAGATTGTGTAACTCTGATTCTGTGGGCTTGCAATAGGTTGCAATAATAATCTTGTTGTCTCAGCTCCACGTTGTGCCAGTGTCTCTGCTCCTGAGGTGATAGCGCAAGTGATGTTTGTGTGACCTCCGTCCGCACAGACGTGTGCCTCCAGCTCCTCTCGGTTCCTTCTCTCCGATCACTGGTGGGATCTTTCTCAGCTACCTTGATGGCGGTGTTTGTCATCAGAAGCACGACAAAAGGCCCTAGTCACCTTTTCACTTTCCATCTGTTCCTTCTGTAGTCCCGTATCACGACATCAAACATCTGGTCTGATGTTGGCTTATCAGGATCGCGCCGTGTTGGTCGCCGTTCAGGTCGCTCCGCTAAGACTTTGCTTTTATTTATTATTCTACTCTCTTTTACTCTCTATTTTTTCCAACGGATCATCTGCTTTGATCTGTTACGACAGCAAAACACTTCTGCAAATTGGTTACCGCTACACTGACCTGTTTCAGGACACTTTCTCCAATCTTCCATCTGTGATTCGCCGGGACACTGAAAGGCTTTAAAAAGTGATGCCGGTTTGTCTGGTTGAGGACAATGGACACTTTTTGCAGACGACGTCACACTGAGTGAATCAACTTAGAATGGCTCTAATTTACATGTATTTATCTCTCCCCCCCCATCCTACTTCCCCTCTGTGACCATTGAAAATATACCCAAAATCTATATGATCTAAAAATGAACAAATACTAAACAATATATATGTGTTTGATATCATTGGAAATGTCTTAGTGTGACTGGTACAAATATCTCATCCCCACAGAAATATTCAAGAAGATAACAATGGTTTTAAGAGTTTAAAGAGATGTTGCATATATAGTATGGTAGGTGTGACTCAACCATTTGGTCTTGTCAATACAGGTCTGAGAGAGTGATTAAATGTAAATTCCCTTTGTTAACATATGTTACCATTTGAAAGAAGTTATTGTCAGATTTGAATATTTAAGGCATTGTAGCAGAAGAGTCAGGGCGCAATTTTGTATTCAGATTCGCCCGTAACGTTGTGTCCAGCCAACGTTACGTAGCCTATGGAAAGTCAGGAACGCATCTCTTTACCTAAGAGTATTCGATGTGTTGAGGATCTTTGAATTGATTATGTAATTGGAATTATACCTGACTGTTTAATAAATTGTTACATTTTGATTTATTCTGACTTACTCTGGAATTATTAACGATCTCTATGAGATCATGAATGGGTACTTTCCACAAAGGGTTAAACGGAATAATTAAATGTGTGTCTAACTATTAAACATAAATGACCAAATGACCAAATAACCAAATTGGCATTCTAATCTAAATTCTAAATTATAATAAAATGGAGTCAGATAAAGAGGAATTGGAATTAGATCCATTTTGCCCAGCTGAGAACATTGAACGCGCAGATACCTTCGCCCGCTCTTCGCTGCCGCCATTGGAGCGATTTCAGCGGTCGCCAGCTTGGTTACCCGGCGACGTGATGCTGCAGGCTCAAACACAACGAGCAGCATGTTTTTCAGCGAAGTATTGGATTCTAAAATCATCAAGAGGTTTGAGCTTCTCTTTCTTCAGCTGTTGTGGTAAGTCAAATTCATTCTGTCTTGCTTAGAAATGTTTTGGGAAAACCCGAATGTTTGACCGTGTAAATCCGGAGTTTGTGAATTGATTGAATAGACATAACCACATATCAGACATGGTTAACAACAGCGCAGATAAGAAATGAAAACTCTTGCTATTAATTGTTAAATATCTCCTTGTCGGCGAACGCAACAAGAGATTCAAACTAAAACAGAACAATCTATTTTCTGAGACTCGACGAAGAACTATAAATTAGAGCCTAATGTGATAAAATCAGACGAGTCTCCATTGTCTCATTAACTATGTGCAACGCGCGATGAGAGCGATCAGACAATAGAATGAAAAATCTAAGTTCAGAAACAATTAAAAAACATGCGATTTGATAATGCATTTGTTTATGAAAAGCAAAATTGGGAGAAACAAGGGTGATGCAATGCAATATGTTAAAGCTAAGAAAACTTTTTGTTTGACCAATAGCTGTTACTGCTACAAAATCGAAAATACTCGACAAAAAATAATCAAGAGGCGGTAAGATTAAAATCTAAAACTGATGAACAGAATGATAGTGATGTTTGTTACTATTTTTGTCAAGAAAATGCACGATTTAATGTTTCTGAGTGGCTCAGCTGAGCCCACGGGGCATATCACGCCCACTCGGAGAACACTTTCTCTCCATGTTGCATTGGAGCGTTTAGCCAAAGAAGTAACTCAAGCTAAATCTATCACATTTTGTAAATCAGTTAAAATTGCAACTGTGCCATCGTGCAGATTAGTCTTTAAATAGACTAAATCAAGCAAATAGGCATTTGAAATCTAAAAAGAGATACAATGAATGTGCCACATCACCCCTGAACCACAGCCTTTTCATATTCAAATGTATTGACACGAAAATACAATACGAAACTTCACTCTCAAAAACAGAATTTGAGCAGGGATTGGACTGCACCCAGCATGTGCTGCTAGTTCATTGGATGTTAACGACAACAGAGTCCTCCTTAATCCTGACTGTTGTTGTGCATGCAATGAACATGTCAGTCGGCTGTGACTGCAGGGCAAAACCAAAATCACGGTCTTTAATACACTTTGACAAATATGTTGTTGCGTTTGACTCCGTTCTGATTTACTCCGAAAGTATTGATTTTAGTGCATTATGTGTACCCATTGTTTCCGCATATCTGTGTCAGGTTAGTAATGGACTGCAGTCCGGTTTGGGGTGGAGCTTTGAGGCACACCGACTGAGATTGCAGAGCTCCGCCTAACATTTGGCATTAATTACCAAGACTGACAAGTTATGTGATCGTGGGCCCGCATAATGGAAAGTGGGAGGACCCTGTGCGACTCTGAGAACCTAATGAACGATTTCAATAAATGTAGAGTTAAGTAGAATAATCAAACGTTTATTCATATTTGTAAAGTATTGGAAATCAATAAAAACCTTTTCATTAATTGAGCCAGCTCAAATAACAAGGTAACATGGACCAGAAATAACATTAATATTTGATATTCTTTGCAATATAATTGTATTATAAATAAAAATATAATATACATTGTATTACAATTGCCAAGCAGGACATTATGTGGAGAAAGGTGACACAAAACTGGGGAAATCTGTAAACAGAACTCCCACACTTTTGCTGTTTGTAATGTTCTGCTACCAGAAAAATAATTCAAAATCCTTGATTTCAATGATTTGTTTTATACATTTAAACTTACTATGATGTATGTTGTGTTAATAACTCAGTAGATCATGTTGTGTCCATGACACCACAAAACTACGCCAGGTTAGTTACACGGACTAAGATGCGTTTTGGTGAAACACACCAGACTGATGTTTTAGAGCTCCGACTAGCACATTTGCGTAAGGTACGTATACTTGGACTGTAAGGGGTTGATTGACCAAACGAGTCTATTCCGCTTTAGAACAATAATAAATTGTTAGACCAATCTAAATAGGGCAACCTCAATTCCTAATTATTGTAACGTTGTTCTAATTACGTAAACGTGGAAAACCACGGCATGATTATAGAAAGTTATCATTAGAGTTATAACAAGTTGGTCGCTTAATTCATTGATAATGGTAATGGCCTCTGATTGGAAACAATTTTGCATTAATTAAGCGAAGTCAGATCCAAGAGAACTGAATAAAAATATTCTGGAATGATCACAGTGGTAACGGACGCCCAGAATATCAGTGTGTCGCCTCTGCCTTAATGACCAAGACTGACGAGTTGTGGCAAGAGATCGTAAACCCGCCGGTGCGAGGCTCAATGTTATCGGAATCTTGATTGCTGAGTATAACACAATGTAAAAGATTTGACATGAATATCCTCAACTGCAGTGTTCATGCAAGATCTTCAGCTATTGATCTCTTTATAGTGGTCAATAGCAGTGAGTTTAATAATTAAAACATCCAAATTGCAATGATCCTGTCTGTATTTTCGAATTTGTAATTGTACTATACACGTGCGCATAGAACACACATTATAGTTGTTTGTGCTAATAGATGCACATAGGCTAGTTAAGTTTATTCTTTAAAACACATGATTGCTTTACTGTAAGTGTTGCATTAAACACTTAGGTAAAGGTTGTAGAGATGCTATGCATTCTAGGCCACGTATCTTGTGTAAATTGGAATAATCGCAATACTGGAATTGTATAGCAATTTCAAGTTGCATGTGTGTCTGTCTATGTTGAATTTGTTTGTCTTCTGAGTGGAACACTCTGCTATTTCCCATATAGCTGCAGTAAAACCATGTACAGGAGCATAGAATTGCCGTCTGGCTACAGTGTGAATTACAATTGCACTAACCATGAAAATGTTTCCATCACAACAGGACTCAATAACTCTGACCTTTGCAATTTCTAATTTGAGCAAGTTCTAATACTTTTCATTGGTTCAATTCCCAGTGCCAAAATGGAGGGGAGTTGTGATATTATCTTATGCCTACAAAACTAGAAATACTAGAAGTGTGGCACAGATAATAGAAAACCAATTCATCCTTCACTCAAACTAACTGTAATGAGAGCGACTAGAAGTTTCTGATTAATCCTGAAAAATTCTCCAGCAGAACTGGAGTTTATAATGCTAAAACACAGAAAAATTCTCCAGCAGAACTGGAGTTCATAATGCTTAAACACAGCAGATTGTGAAGGCTTGACTGCAAGAGCAGCTTTAAGTGTTAAAAAACTGAAACAACAGCAGAAATTAACTGGGTTTCTCTCTAAATTGTTTTCTCTCCAAATTTGTTTCTCTCTAAATTTGTTTCTATCTCAGGTTGACAATTGCAATTCCTTGGAGGATGGACGACCAAAAGTCCCCCTCCCCCTGCATCAGAGCCAGGGCAACGGAAAATTGTCAGAACTTGAGATGTGAGAGATAGTGCGAATATAAATATGATGGGGTCATTCACATCTCACAATATGACTACCACGACCTCCCAGTGTAGCACTGGTACTAAATTATGCAACACAGATTGATATTGATTAGATTCCACCCATCTCCCAAACATGAACATAGAACACACCCTACACTCACGACAACATCACCTGGAATAGACCAAATCTATTCAGGCTGAACATTACACATCATAGACGATAAAGATGGCATAGAGTCTAAAAGTGTACTTCACTAAAGATCTATTGCCCATTTTTTCACACAAACGCACACAAACGCACACGCGCACACACGCACTGTTACCAGGAATACACAATCCCCATTATTGTATGACTAATCATGTTTAGATCTGCATTAATAACATTGGGAGATTCCTGAACAAACACAGTGGTTATTATATACCGTATACACCTTCATAATTGTGATTGAATTGTTGTTATTCTTATATGGTTTATTGATGCATATCATATATTTAAATATATACTGACTTTTGCTGTTTTTTCCTTGAGTGATTCAGACCAAGAATACTTAGATTGCACTACGACTACAGTGATAGTGAAGAATTAGATGATAAAATGAGACCACCCTACCATTTATGACCTTGAAAAAACACTTGAGAGAAGATGTACCAATCACACTATCTGACATTAACCTACTTTTATGTTTCGTTTTTTGCTGCATTATGTGTTCCTTATGACTTCAAGTTCACCAGTGTTCAGTCATTAAGAGGTCATTAAGATGCTTTTCAGGTTTCATGCACCAAATGGCGTGTAACTACAAAGGAGCCTTCCTCCTATGGAAATCTACCCAGATAACCGCACCGTTGGAGGTGAGAGGATTGGACAAGGAGGTTCAGATTATCATCAGAGAGGTGCTACAGAAGCAGAAAGTTCTCCAGGAAGGAGTGACACGTTAACTGAACAGGTCACAAGGTCCGAGACTGACTCTATAAATCGATGCCCACATGATGTGCTGAACTTCTACCACAGGTAGAACACCTGAAAGACACTAATCCACCTGCTGAACTCAAACTACATACACCTGATGAGACTGGGTGTAAAGCCGGTGAACACAGAGCCCTAAGAAGGTCCCTACAGCTGCTTACATTGCAAAGACAACTTACATCTCAAAAGATATCAACCAACGTCTAATTATGATCCCATGGGATCCACTTGAGTTTGACCCAATGGATCAAGAGGCGGACTGAAAGGCTTTAAAAGTGATGCCGGTTTGTCTGGTTGAGGACAATGGACACTTTTTGCAGACGACGTCACACTGAGTGAATCAACTTAGAATGGCTCTAATTTACATGTATTTATCTCTCCCCATCCTACTTCCTCAAGCTGTGACCATTGAAAATATACCCAAAATCTATATGATCTAAAAATGAACAAATACTAAACAATATATATGTGTTTGATATCATTGGAAATGTCTTAGTGTGACTGGTACAAATATCTCATCCCCACAGAAATATTCAAGAAGATAACAATGGTTTTAAGAGTTTAAAGAGATGTTGCATATATAGTATGGTAGGTGTGACTCAACCATTTGGTCTTGTCAATACAGGTCTGAGAGAGTGATTAAATGTAAATTCCTTTATTAACATATGTTACCATTTGAAAGAAGTTATTGTCAGATTTGAATATTTAAGGCATTGTAGCAGAAGAGTCAGGGCGCAATTTTGTATTCAGATTCGCCCGTAACGTTGTGTCCAGCCAACGTTACGTAGCCTATGGAAAGTCAGGAACGCATCTCTTTACCTAAGAGTATTCGATGTGTTGAGTATCTTTGAATTGATTATGTAATTGGAATTATACCTGACTGTTTAATAAATTGTTACATTTTGATTTATTCTGACTTACTCTGGAATTATTAACGATCTCTATGAGATCATGAATGGGTACTTTCCACAAAGGGTTAAACGGAATAATTAAATGTGTGTCTAACTATTAAACATAAATGACCAAATAACCAAATTGGCATTCTAATCTAAATTCTAAATTATAATAAAATGGAGTCAGATAAAGAGGAATTGGAATTAGATCCATTTTGCCCAGCTGAGAACATTGAACGCGCAGATACCTTCGCCCGCTCTTCGCTGCCGCCATTGGAGCGATTTCAGCGGTCTTACACCGAGTTGAACAATGACCACTCGAGTCGACGGCGAAGATTAAAAAACACAGCGGGAAACGCGCTGGGATCCGCAACAGACTGAGAAAAAGAGCATTCAGTCCTCCTCTCCCGAGCATTTTGCTTGCAAATGTCTAATCCTTGGAGAATAAGATGGACGATCTTAGAGCCAGGATAAGTTTTCAACGGGACATGAGAGACCGTAACATCTATTGTTTGTCCGAAACATGGCTCACTTCCGCGGTCCCGGATACAGCCGTGACGCTGTCCGAGAACTTCTCTGTTTTTCGGATGGACAGAACAGCCGATGCCGGTAAATCCAAAGGCGGCGGAGTGTGTTTCATGATAAACAAGAAATGGTGCGATCCTAGGAACATCTCCATTATTTCGCGATCCTGCTCGCCTCACTTGGAACATTTAACAATCATTTGCTGTCCATTCCACTGCCGTTTATATTCCACCACAGGCGAACACGGGGCTGGCATTATCTGGCCTCCATGATGTGACCAGCGGCTTTTTAAACAAACACTCCGACGCTGCTTTCATCATCGCGGGTGATTTTAACAAAGCAAACTTAAAGAAAGTATTGCCAAACTTTCACCAGCATGTCTCCTGCCCCACACGAGGAGCAAACACACTGGATCATTGCTACTCTCCTTTTAAGAACGCCTACAAAGCTCGTTCACAGCCAGCTTTTGGCAAATCGGACCATGCCGCCATTTTCCTCACACCGGAATATAAACAAAGGCTCGTTCAAGAACCCCCAGTGAGGAGGGAAGTTAAACGCTGGTCATCCCATTCAGAGATCGCGCTACAGGCAGCTCTTGATGACGTCGACTGGGACATGTTCCGCATGAGTTCTGATGACGTCAGCGAGTTCACGGATGTGGTGCTCTGCTTAATTAACACACTGACAGAGCAAGCCACACAAACAATAACTTTAACGTCCTTCCCTAATCAGAAACCGTGGGTGGACAGTACAATCCGCGCTGCAGTAAACACACGCACTGCAGCCTATAATGCCGGTCTCTAACAGGGGATATGAGGGAGTACAAAGCATCATGTTACGCCCTCCGCGCCGTCAAAGCCTCAAAGCTCCGTTATAAAGACAGAGTGGAATCTCATTTCCAACTCAACGACTCCCGGCGGATGTGGCAGGGACTTAGGACCATCTGTGCTTCTGGAACTTAATCCTCTGCAGAGGTGAGAGCTGATCCGTTGCTTGTGTTAAACTCTTTCTACGCTCGCTTTGATTGTAATCGCGGCAGCGCGACTCCGCCGAGTGACGCGTCAGAGAGAGTCCCTCAGAGCAGCAACAGTCACGTGATCTCTGTCTTGGAGGACGAGGTTCGGAGGGCACTCAAACGTGTGGATGTCAGGAAAGCTGCTGGGCCAGATGGTATTTCAGGTCGTGTTCTACGGTCCTGTGCTGATCAGCTCGCTGGGCTCTTTACATCCATATTTAATGAGTCCCTTGCTACATCTGTTGTCCCCACCTCCTTCAAAAAATCCACTATCATCCCTGTACCTAAGAACAGTAAACCCTCTTGCCTAAATGACTATCGTCCAGTGGCTCTCACATCTATAGTCATGAAGGTTTTTGAGAGACTCATTAAAAACAACATTTGCTCCTCCATTCCTGACACTTTGGACCCTCTTCAGTTTGCCTATCGTCCCAATAGATCGACTGAAGATGCCATCTCTCACGTCCTTCATTCCTGCCTGTAACGATGTTCGTTGTTGAGGGCAGGAAGGAGGCGGGAACCGGCGAACGTTCAAAAGATTTTAATAAAAATAAATAAACAAAACAAAAGTAAACCGCGGGCAGCCCCTCACGGACGACTGCCCGCAAACACACACACATAAAAAAACGTGGGCAGCCCCTCACGGACGACTGCCCACCGACATAACCAAACGTAAACAAACATAACACAAAATCCAGGCCTGGTCCTCTCGCCTTCCGCGTCTTCGCTCCTCCTTTTATGCTCCCGTCACTCGCCGCGAGACGAGACCGGTGACGCGCAGCTGGCACTCATTATCACTCGTCACCGGTCCCGCTCGCGTCCTCGCCACCGCTGCTTGCCACATACCCCCATCGCCCGTCGCAGGCCGGGGGGCACTCCCGAGACTGTGCTCTCCCCCTCTCGATCGGGCGATCACGGCGGCCGCGGCACCTGGGGTAAGGACAGAGGCGAGAGAAATGAAGACGGAGCACGAGGAGCGACAGGACGAGAGAGGGGAGAGAGGAGAAAAAAAAAAAAAAAATCCGGTCCGGCTCCCAGACACACTGCCGTTCGGTCCTCCGACCGCTGAGAGGCTCTTCCTCGCGGTGCTGTGCGATGGCACTGGACGCTTGGTGGACAGCTCAATCCTCCTCCGCCCCCTGGCGGCCGGCGGTGACTCCTCCTACCGAGGGACCCGGCAGCGAGCCCCGCGCTCCCTGCTCCTCCCCTAACCGGCGGACGGCAGAAGGCTCCGGCCTACGGCAAGTGCGGCGACTCCTCCGCTCCCTCTCGGACGGCAGCCACCCCACCTCGACCCAGGGGCACGGCAGCGAGGTCTCCGTCCCACCTTTCTCGCTCCAGCACCACCGCCTCGGGCAGCCCTCACGGTCCTTCCTCATCCGCGCTGCCCGAACTCCCCAGCACCGCGATCCCCCTCAGCAGCGAGGGCTCTTCGACAGCATGTCCCTCCTTCCTCCCGGGTTTCGGCACCACTGTAACGATGTTCGTTGTTAAGGGCAGGAAGGAGGCGGGAACCGGCGAACGTTCAAAAGATTTTAATCAAAATAAATAAACAAAACAAAAGTAAACCGTGGGCAGCCCCTCACGGACGACTGCCCACCGACATAACCAAACGTAAACAAACATAACACAAAATCCAGGCCTGGTCCTCTCTCGTCTTCCGCGGTCTTCGCTCCTCCTTTTATGCTCCCGTCACTCGGCCGCGAGACGAGACCGGTGTGACGCGCAGCTGGCACTCATTATCACTCGTCACCGGTCCCGCTCTCGCGGTCCCTCGCACCGCTGCTTGCCACATACCCCCATCGCCCGTCGCAGGCCGGGGGGCACTCCCGAGACATAGTTCCCCCCCTCTCGATCGGGGCGACTTCTCTCTGCGCGCACCTGGGGTAAGGACAGAGAGGCGAGAAATGAAGACGGAGCACGAGGAGCGACAGGACGAGAGAGGAGAGGAGAAAAAAAAAAAAATCCGGTCCGGCTCCCAGACACACTGCCGTTCGTCCTCCGCCTGCTGAGAGGCTCTTCCTCGCGGTGCTGTGCGATGGCACTGGACGCCAGGACAGCTCAATCCTCCTCCGCCCCACCGGGCGGTGACTCCTCCTACCGAGGACCCGGCAGCGAGCCCCGCGCTCCTGCTCCTCCCTAACCGGCGGACGGCAGAAGGCTCCGGCCTACGGCAAGTGCGGCGACTCTCCGCTCCTCTCGGACAGCCAGCCACCTCGACCCAGGGGCACGGCAGCGAGGTCTCCGCCCCACCTTTCTCGCTCCAGCACCACCGCTCGGGCAGCCCTCACGGTCCTTCCTCATCCGCTGCCCGAACTCCCAGCACCGCGATCCCCTCAGCAGCGAGGGCTCTTCGACAGCATGTCCCTCCTTCCTCCCGGGTTTCTGCACCACTGTAACGATGTTCGTTAAGGGCAGGAAGGAGGCGGGAACCGGCGAACGTTCAAAAGATTTTAATCAAAATAAATAAACAAAACAAAAGTAAACCGTGGGCAGCCCTCACGGACGACTGCCCACCGACATAACCAAACGTGAAACAAACATAACACAAAAATCCAGGCCTGGTCCTCTCTCGCCTTCCGCGTCTTGCTCCTCCTTTTATGCTCCCGTCACTCGGCCGCGAGACAGACCGGTGACGCGCAGCTGGCACTCATTATCACTCATCACCGTCCGCTCGCGTCCTCGCCCGCTGCTTGCCACACTGCCTTACCGACAGCAAAGTGGGAACTATGTCAGGCTGCTATTTATTGACTATAGCTCAGCCTTAAAAACCATAGTTCCCATTAAGCTAACACACAAACTCCTGGATCTCGGCCTGAATTCTTCTCTCTGCCTCTGGATTGAAGATTTCCTCACTGGCAGACTCCCAGGCGGTGAGAGTAGGCCAGTTCACCTCCACCTCCATCACCCTGAGTGTGGGAGCTCCACAGGGCTGTGTGCTGAGTCCCCTGATCTACTCTCTCTACACCCATGACTGTTTGTCCACACACAGCTCCACCTCTATCATCAAGTTTGCTGATGATACTGTTGTCCTGGGTCTCATTCCCAACAACAATGAGACGGCATACTTGGACGAGGTGGAGCAACTGACATCATGGTGCCAGGACAACTGTCTCTCTCTGAATGTTAGCAAGACCAAAGAACTGATTGTGGACTTCAGGAAGAGACAGCAACGGTCATACTCCTCTCATGATCAGCGGGACACCAGTGAACAGCTTCAAATACCTGGGTGTGAACATCTCCGAGGACCTGACCTGGACTGCACATATCCAGACACAGGTGAAAAAAGCCAGGCAAAGACTGTACCACCTGCGCCAGCTGAGGAAATTCAGGGTTTCACCAGCTATCCTGAAAACTTTCTATCGAGGGGCGATAGAAAGTGTCCTGACTCAGTGCATCACAGCGTGAGGAACAGCACCAGTCATGACTGCATAGCCCTGCAAAGAGTGGTGCGCTTATCTCAGGGTCAGCTCTCCCGTCTCTGCAGGACATTTACACCAAACGCTGCAGAGGTAGAGCTACTAAAATTATCAAAGACATTACCCACCCTGCGAACTCTCATTTCACCCTGCTGCCATCTGGTTAGCGCCTGATGGCAAAAACTGAAAGACTCAGGAGGAGTTTCTTCCCCAAGGCCATCAGACTCCTGAACTCAGTCACGTGACTTCACTTCACCCCGCATACACATAAACATCCAGTTTTAACATTACATCCACATACTGTCATTGCACTGCACTTTGTTCTTATTGTTACTGTGTAACAACCAGTTATAAACCTGTTAGCACTTTATACTGCTGTTTGCACATTACATCATACCTATTGTTTTTGCACATTATACTTTATATATATATTTTTTATGTTAACCAGTTATTTATTTTATCTTTTACTTGATTACTTATAATTCTATGTTGAGTACTTCTTATTCTATTTTTATTCTATTTCTATTTGTAATTTCCTCCTTGTGTTTCTTGTAACTGTTATTTGCACTGTTTATGGAGCGGACCTGTTTACATTTCACTGCCAGTAATATATTCTGTATATAATTGTGTATGTGACAAATAAAACTCTTGAATCTTGAATCTGATGTTATGTAAAGGAGTCCCTTAACCTGCACACAGATCTTAGACACAGAGAGGACATTTCTTTTGCAATAATTCACAAATTATATTGATGTAAAAGCTATTGTTTACCCCTTCCATTAAACAGTCTCAAACAGACTCAGAATTGCTCTAGGCCTTTTCTTCTACAAAACTTTCATAAAAATACTGTACCCCAGACAGTTTTCATTTAACTAATTCAAAATTTTTCATAAAAATACTGTACCCCAGACAGTTTTCATCAGTTTTCATTTAACTAATTCCCCCTTTGGCTGCCTGATTATCCATGCAGCCATCTAAACATAATGGTCAAAGAATTTTTGGGGTAAACAAGGCTTGCCATCACCACACTATTTTGAAAAGTGCAGCCACATCGTTTCCACAGCTGTTTCTCCGCTGTTGTGGCGAAGGTCTCCGTACTCTGTAAAGAAGTGAAAGCGTTTGTGTTTATTTCAAATATCAAAAGACATTATGGTTCCTTTGACTGCTTCTGCCTCGGCCTTCGCAATCTCATCTGCCTGTTTAAATAAAATCTTTGTTATTAATGTGCGCTGCGCATTCACAGATATCAACCTGGCCAGTCAAGAAAATTGTGTCTTGAGGAGCAGACATAGTTGAACCATTCAGAATTGGCGCCCATCCGATATTACAATTTTCCTGTGTTTCCACAATGCCCCAAAATTATGCCCAACTCCGAACTCAAACGCAAATCTGTGTAAATTGTTACACTTTTACCTTTCATCAGTTTGCATGTTTCAGTCAGGCTAAGAGCTCCAGTTTTAACCAGAAAATCTTTATTCTGATTCTTACGTGTTTCAGTGAAAGTTAATATAAAATCAGTATTTCAACTCTGGAAGCCGGGCTAAATGAGTAAGCTCTGTTACTGCACTCCTGTCAATTTAGAGGTGTGTGATACCTTCAAAATCCAAACACACAACACCTTGTTGCTTTCAAGTGTTTTAACGACACATCACACATCCCTAGGCCAGACCCTCAGTCACTCCTCAGAGACCAAATACATGATTAGTGTAAAGGAAGAAAACAATCATTGGTTCTCTTGATAAATCCAAATCATCACAGACCCCAATGATGTCCAACTCAAACTAAACAACAAAAAAATAAGTAAGATAGATGATAATCCATCTAAGCGCTTTAAATCTCCATATAAAAATCCTTCAGTTTGTGCTTTGCCCACAGTTCAGATGATTCCTCTGCCCATGCAGGCCATATGTTTGAAATGCACTGATTCTCTTTTGTGCATCTGTCATGGTTGTCATTATCCTCTCTATCTCAACTTCATGTTTATATTTAGATCTAAATGCTCCCAGTTTCTCACTGAACATCATATTCTTGTCAAACTTCCTCCAGTCCATTGTTTCAACACAATTATTTTACAAACCACCCTGTTTTTGTTAAAAATTACTGTTTCAGTCAACTGCAATTTCACTCATCATATCTAACCATTTATAACATAAACCTAAATTTGTTAATGTTGAAAACTTTACATTCAATTAGCTCAATCACTCATCTATCTCTTGTGACATTATGCTTAATCATATTCAATACCCAATTCTTTATCAAAATCTTTCCAATTAATTAGGATTTTAAAGTACATTTTCCTTTCAATGTCTTGAATCTTCTTTTCCTTCTTTCCCTACCTTCATGTTCCTCCTTCACTACATCCATAAACCTCCTCTTTGGTCTTCCTTAAACCTCCAGTCTTTTCCTCAGTGCGAACAATCATCACTGTTCTCACTACTGTTCTGCACACCTTCCCTTTCATTCTTACTGTAACTCTCACACAACAGACCTGACACTTTTTCTCCACCCATTCCAACCTGCCTGCACACACACACACACACACTTCTTCACCTCTTTTCCCTGTAACCTCACTGTTCCACTTGGTTCCCTCTCATTCGCACACATGTATTCTGTCTTCCTGCGACTAACCTTCATTCCTCTTTTCTCCAGAGCAAACCTTCACCTCTCTAGACTTTTGTCCACCTGCTCTCACTACAGATCACAATGTTATCCTCAAACATCATAGTCCATGTAGATTCCTGTCTGACCTCCTCAGCCTATCCATCACCACTGCAAACAAGAAGGGGCTCAGAGCCGATCCTTAATGCAGTCTCACCTTCACCGTGAAGTCCTCTGTCTCACCTAAGGCACACCTTTCCACTGTCCACTGCTCTGCAGAAATCCAAAATATTACTGTCCTCCATCTCAATCCTAGTAACACAGAAAGCCTCACAGCCTCTTGTTTTGTTTTTTGTTTTTCTCTTACATTAATTGTAATTCTCTAGATAAATTAATGTCCTGCCTCCATTTAATGGAGGAAACACAAAAATAAAACTTTTCATTTTAAAGTTTATATTCCTTTGTTTGCCCTCTGGCCTTTCATAATTGTGATGGATTCTCTGGATAATTTAGATAATGACTTAAGCCAATTTGTCATTTTGTCTCTGTCCTCAAGTCTATAATTTTTACGCTTATGTAACAATTAGTTTGGTGGCTATGCTACAGTGACAGGTCGCTCTAAGCACCTGATGTTGGACCAGTGTCTAGGTTCGGTTACAGGAGGGTAAGAATCAAGGCACTCAAGACACAGGCAATGAATGTAAATATGTATTTTGATTAGTGCAAAAAATAAAAACAAATGTAACAATCACAACAACAATGAAATAAAAATAAAATGAAACGATTGTTCTCTTCAATCCCGTGTTGTTCTTTTAGATATCTTTTGAGCTCTGTTCACTTTTTAAATAGCTTTCTCCTATTTACTTCTAGTATTTTTTGTTATATTTTAGTTGTTTAGTTTCTAATTTTAATTTATAGATATTTAGATTCACTAACTTTTAGTTTAATAAGAGCTTTTGTTATTTTGGGGTTTTAGTTCCTACTCATAAAAATGATTAACCCAAATTAAAATAAAATATAAGGAAAATAAATTACATCAAATCACAATAGACAAATCAAAACAATTTAAAACAATTACATTCTCCAAAAATATAAAAATCAAAACTTCTCAATTGAAATGTTCGTTGTCACGCAAAGTGCAAAAATATGTTAGTGTGTGCAAAGTCTCTTGATGTAGAAAAGTTGTATTGTGACAGTCAATAGTGCAAAAACGATCAACGTCAAGGAAAAGATCTGATCCCTCCGATCAGAAAGTACGCAATGAAAAATGGATTCCACCTGCTTAGTAGAAGGTGCTACCGGAATCTTCTGATTGCGTTTTCCTCAAGTTACTGTGGTTCGGGTTGGGTAGGCTTGCCATCTCGATGTTAAGGGTTCCTCCAATCACACAAAAAAACCTGACCTATTCACACAAACAGCGTCTTAAGCATCATAAACATTTACACACTATTTCTTTTAGAACAACGCAATACATGGTTTACATTCATCAATCAACCATCCATATGTATGAAAATAGTATTAAAATACTCATTTTTTTCTCTAGGCATCACATATAGAACATACCAGAATATGTCATTTTGCACCATATAACATTTAAGTGCTTAATTGGAATATTTTATCACCTTTCACATTTCTTCCGTGACTATTTCACACTTTAAACACTTTAGAAACATTTCAAAACCTTCAATAAACAAATATAACATTCAGTTTTCAGTAAAGTGAACAATATTACTTAAAAACTCACCAAATCCGGGGGGTTTCATGTGCATTTACTACCCGCATTGGATTTTACAGCAGTTCTCAATCAGCGATCGTCAGTGGAAATATCAACAATCTCGTTCTCAGATTGATCTTGTTTTTTTCTCTTGCTCGCTCGCTCGCGATCAGCAACGCGTGCGCTTCTCACTGCTTCCGCGTCTCGTCTCAATGACGTCACGCGCTGTCGCAGTTTGAACTGAATATATCATTTCAGCATTTAGTCATTTTATTACTTATTAAAAATTCATTTTATTACGCCTTAAAAATTGCAATGATTTTAAGCAACATTTTATTTGTTCTTTTTGCATTTTGTTAGAATTATAATTATTTAGAAATTATATTCTTTTCTTTCTGTTTCTCATATAGCAGGACTCTAACCTGTGTTACACTTACTATTTTAACTAATCCAGAGAGTAATTCAAATCCTCATCATAAATGACAAAAGTAGTCATCATTACCAGTTACAGACCAAGCTGGATATCAATCCACTTCAAGCTCGTCCCATGTTCTGGATCATCTTTTATCAGAATCACTCAGAATAATACGCTTCTTTTAAATTCTGTCGTTTGGCTTAACCCATCTGTAGTGATAAAACACAACACTCAATCAGGACACATAAATATGATCTGCTCATTCTCAAAATTTGCTTCTACTTGGTTTCTTAATAATTTTTAAATCATGTCTGTTCACTATTAAGTTGCCTTTAGAAAAGTCAGCTGGGTAGTTTTGGTTTTGTCTCAGCTTTAACATGCCCGATTACAGACACTGTGCCATCCCCGCCTCCACAAGCAGCCTCTCTCTCTCTCTCTCTCTCTCTCCTCTCTCTCTCTCTCTCTCTCTCTCTCTGTCTCTCTTACACAGATAATATTTTCAACAGCCTCTGAGACTTTAACTCAGAACAAACTATAATGTTTAGTTTAAATACCTTTGTTATCCAGACCTTCTCTTTTGAACTTCAAAAGCTGTCCTCATCTTAAAGGCATCTTAAATTTTCCTATGCCATATCTAATGACCGGCAGGATTTGAGACTATGATAGAGACATATTAGTTCAATATCACACAGCTTTACTTATACCAATTAATACATTTTGTTCCGTTCTCCATAAAATGTATGACAATTCACAGCATGGTCTCAGCTGGCTCTTGAATGCCCCTTACCATCATAACTTTCCCTCAGGGTCTTCCCTGGAATTCACAAACAATATAAGCGGTTCTTGGGTGAGCGGTATAAAGGAACATCTCTAGGTCGGACTGCTGTATATCTGTCTGGACTCTCGGCCCCTACAAAAACACAACTCCTCCCTTTATGATGCTGCTGGCCTCAGACATCTGCTCAACTCTCATACACACCTAACATAAAAACACTCCCCTTCTTGGAGGTGCTCAAATGTCGATGAAACCCTGGCTTAGGTTGTCCCACTGATGCCCAAGAGAGGATCTTACCCGTCTTTGGCGAATCATCTCACGCACATCTGTCATCGCTTTAATTTTTTTTTTTTGTGACCCTCAACAGGATGATGTTTTCTGGAGCTTTGCATAGAGTGCATTCAAGAGTCATCAGAGCCATCTGGTCTGCTTACTATAGGTAGAACATGGAGACAGGTTCATTATAACGATACAACTAAATCACTAAAATCCACCACTCAGTGAATTTAGCCAGAAGAACTGTCCATTCAGTTTAATGTTCTGCTACCTTTGTGTCTCAATCCATCGGTCCTGTACATGGTGAAGGCTTAGATCAGACACAACATTTTCAGTTCTATATTTTAAAAACATCTCATTTTGTAAAAACATCTCATTTTGTTTCATCAAAATATCTAACATTGCCCTCCATGGCAATCCTTTAACTATTAGTCAAAAATGTTCTTTTTATCAAATCATTGTCTCTATGATTTTCAACTGATGCTGTAATGAAGGGTCAACAGGGAGTGGATCCATTTGCAGCTTTTATTTAGACAGCAGAGTAACAGACAGGGATAAAGCAGTACCGTAAACAGGGACAGGCAAACGCTCAGAAATGACAATCGTAGCAATCAAGACAAATCACGCAATTGTGTGATTCATGTGTGTCTTAAATAGGGTGTGTGATGCAGTGCAGGTGTGAGTGTAATCAGTCCTAGGAATGAGGGCCCATGGGAAGTGGAGTCCGAATGATCGTGCCTCAGTATTCGGTGATGGCTCCTCCGCGGTCCGGAGGATGAACCGGAGAAGCGCTATTCATGACAGAGCCCCCACCCTGCTAGCGGCTCCTGACGCGTGGAGGCGGACGCTGGGGTCTACCACGTGGTCGAGGGGCCGGTCTCTCTGAGTGCGTCTGATGGAATTCCTCTATGAGTGTAGGGTCCAGGATATCATCCCTGTCGACCCAGGATCACTCCTCTGGACCGCATTCTCCCAATCGGCCAGATACTGTAGTCTCCGACCCCGACGCCTGGAGTCGAGCAGTTCTCGAACTTGATAGGCCTCCCCACCCTCAATCGTCAGTGGTGGGGGATGTCGGCCCTCGGTTCCCTCCGGTTCCCCTCTCGGACCCCCGGAGGGTTTCAGCAGCGAAACATGAAAAGTGGGAGATACACGATAGTTAGCAGGCAGATTCAACCGAAAAGAGACAGGTGTAATTTGTTTTATGATTTGAAAAGGCCCTACAAACCTGGGACTGAGTTTCTTGCATGGAAGTCGCAGACGTAGGTCCCTGGTGGATAGCCAGACCCACTGACCCTCAGTGTACTGGGGATTCGGTCGCCGACGTCGGTTGGCCTGAACCTCTTGTCTTCTGACAGCACGTTGGAGATGATGATGAGCCAGCTCCCAAGTCTCCTCACTCCTGCGCAGCCAGTCGTTCACCGACGGTAGTTCCGAAGGTTCACCTGACCACGGTCACAGAGGGGGTTGATAGCCTAAAACACACTGGAAAGGGGTCATCCCTGTGGCTGGTTTTCTGAGGGAGTTTTGAGCGTATTCGGCCCACATCAGATATCGACTCCATTCAGTCTGGTTTCTTTGGCAGTATGTGCCGAGGAAGCGTGTGAGTTCTTGGTTCATCCGCTCTGTCTGTCCGTTGGATTCTGGGTGGTAGCCAGACGTGAGACTGACGTTGATTTTCAATTTCTTGAAGAACGCTTCTGTAATGAAGGGTCAACAAGGAGTGGATCCATTTACAGCTTTTATTTAGACAGCAGAGTAACAGACAGGGATAAAGCAGTACCGTAAACAGGGACAGGCAACCGCTCAGAAATGACAACCGTAGCAAATCAAGACTTCGCAATTGTGTGATTCATGTGTGTCTTAAATAGGGTGTGTGATGCAGTGCAGGTGTGAGTGTAATCAGTCCTAGGAATGAGGGCCCATGGGAATTGGAGTCCGAATGATCGTGCCTCAGTATTCCGGTGATGGCTCCTCCGCGGTCCGGAGGATGAACCGGAGAAGCGCTATTCATGACAGATGCCCTGTGCTTAACCATAAGTATCTCATCACTTATGACACATGCTCAGATAACAGCTTTGTGCTGGGTTTGAATGAGAGGGAGAGACTCTGAGGCCTTCAGGGCTGGCACACTGCATCTCCATCTGCACAGCAACTTTTCACTCTTTACACAAGCTAGTGAGATCTGGTTAGAAATTAAAATTGTTTTCAAATAAACTTCAGACATTTTCCTTTTAAACTCTATCCTTAGACTGAAATCACACTTTCAAATCACCCTCAGATTGAGTGTGTGTTACCCAAGCTAGGCCACAGCACCAGATATGACGTGGTGGTGCCAGATTCAGATAAGCAAATCAGCATTTATTACAGCTCAGCACAAGCTTATCTTTTGAAACCAAAGCATCATCTTCTAGGGTTTCCAACATATTAACTTACCTAAAGTTATTTCAACAACCCAATATTCAGTCCAATAAGCATTATCACAGTTTTGCAAAAGTCAGAAAAGCAAGAACATATTTATTATAACCCTATTGTTATTTCATTATTTTCTTAGACAGAGTTTAAATCTCATCTCTGTTTCTTTCTTTTTACTGGGTTTAGTGTGGTGGCCTCATTTGTCACACCTTCGACACCTTATGGGTGAGTGGACACAGCCCTGCTGACCACAATTAAAACACTCTGTGTCATTCAGCAATTCCTGGTAACTTTCATCTGCTTTTTCAAAACAAAAATCACATTTAGCTATCAGATTCCCACAGTTACTGGGATCTTTCCTTCAGGGTTTAATGGCATTCCACCCATTTTACAACCCATGTTTATTCATTACTCATTATGCACTAACATCTAGAAATTTGAATTTCTCTTGTTCTCAATTTATTTGTAGCCAGTTAAATTGCCGTATAATTTTCTAAACATAATTAAAACATTGCTGCCCATTTTCTTAATAAGTTCTGCTTATTTCTTTAAATTGCTGGCTTCAGAGCAGAGCTGCTTTTTCAGCATTTGCTCTCGTCTCAAAAACTTTATCCGGCCTGATCAAGTTACTGATCATGTCTCTCAAATTGTTAGCTTTAATTTAGTTATCACAAACTGTTATCCATAGCTTATCAAAGTTCATACTCACCAATGATCTTTAAACAGCTGTAGCTTCTGTGTGATCAGACAACATCTTCCTTTCCCTGTTATCTGCTTCTTATAACAATCTTCATTTGGATTTCTCACACACATTTCCCACAACAGCCCTTGTTAGCTCAAATTTTGCTATCATAAACTGTTATCGATAATCAACGTTCATACTCACCAATGATCTTTAAACAGCTGTAGCTTCTTTGTGATCAGACAAAAAATGTTCCTTCCCTGCTATCAATTTCATTCAACACTGTTAGTTTGCATTTCTCACACACACATCCCCCACAAAAGCCCTTAGATTTGTCTCCTCTCCTCAACAGATATCTTTCACCCTCTCATCCTGTTCACTCACAGCGTTCCTTTTCTTTTGGAAATCATGATATTTCATTAATTTCTCTATATCCCCCATGCATCTCTGACCATATACTTTTTTCATTTGACAAAATAACGGTGTATCATATTCTGCTAGCTTCTTTGGGATTTTCCATAGTGGCAGTCTGTTTCTGTGGATGTTTGCGTGCACGCTATTAATCTGTCGGACGTCTCCATACAGATCTGATCCTTCACCTAGGACAGACGGGAAGGACGCTTACTCAAACGCCTTAAGGACCACTCAGCCCTTCTCACTCTCCGTGATTTTAGTTTCTCAACATAAACAAATCAAACCACGTTGCAATCGCCACAGAATCAGACCTCCCCTATGGTTTATCCCTTAGTTTCCCAAATCTTAATTTAACCAAATTCACATTAAAATTCCCATAATTTTGGATTTGTCTCTTACCAGAGTGTCCCGTTGCCACCTCGGGTTCATTTTCTCTTATTCCAGTGGTTGGACCCTCCAGAACCCCTATAGCAGCCGGCCCTTCTCCCTTAATCAGTCGGGTAAGGCTGTGACTCTAACGTCCAGGATGATCAGTCACCGTCCGCTCTCAGGGTCCAAAAAGGCACATCCAAGGAATCCCACTTCTGACACCAAAATTGTTGCGGCAAAAATACGTTAAGTCAAGTCAAGTCAACTTTATTTATATAGCGCTTTTAACAATGCAGATTGTTTCAAAGCAGCTTCACAGTGTTAAACAGAAAAATAATGCAACAGAATATATTTCAATTATCATACAATGTGGGTTTTAGATCAGTAATTTGGTCTATATGGTTAATTTAGTTTAATAATTAGATTTATTTTGAAATATATTTGAAAAATAGTTTTTCCCCAACTGAGCAAGCCAAGCCAGAGGCGACAGTGGCAAGGAAACCAAAACCCCATCAGGAGACCTAATGGAGAAAAATAAACCTTGGGAGAAACCAGGCTCAGTCGGGGTGCCAGTTCTCCTCTGGCCAATTAACAAACAGCGTATTATTATTATTAAAATTATCATTTTAAAGGTCAGCGGTCATAATCGATCTGAATATTCGAAAGATCTGAGGCAACACGCCGGAGACGGGTTTATTGAGGATGATGTATTGATTAAATAATTATTAAAAATAAATAATTTGAAATGTCGGAGTCATTACGCCAGAGACAGGTTTTTATTGAGGATGCCGTATTGATTAAACAATTACTAAAGTGTGATATTCGAAAGATCGGCGGCAACACGCTGGAGACGGGTTGTTTTGAGGATGACATATCGATTTAAAGAATTATTAACTAGGACTATTCAAACAATCGGAGTCATCACGCCGGAGACAGGTTTTTCGAGGATGCCGTGTCGATGAGGCAGCTTAAGGGGGAATCTAAATGACACGGTCTCTGCAGACACTTCAGGGTCATGTGTTGGTCACATCTGGGTGCAGGTCCACCGTCTGATCTGGATACCCTCGGGATAAAACAGAGACACTAACATTAGCGTAGATGCCATTCTTCTGATGATGTAACGAGTACATCAGGTGTTATGGGAAGTGTTCGGTTCCGCTGACCTAGATAATGCAGCCTAATAATCATTTAATTGAAAAAGTGTTTTATGTATGCCATAGAAAAGAGATGTGTTTTTAGTCTAGATTTAAACTGACAGAGTGTGTCTGCTTCCCGAACAATGCTAGGAAGACTGTTCCAGAGTTTAGGTGCTAAACAGGAAAAGGATCGACCACCTGCAGTTGATTTTGATATTCTAGGTATTATCAGCAGGTCAGAGTTTAGAGACCGCAGTAGACGTGATGGAGTGTAATGTGTTAAGAGCTCACTCAAGTACTGGAGCTTTGTAAGTAATAAGCAAGATTTTAAAATGTATGCAATGTTTAATAGGGAGCCAGTGCAGTGTTGACAGAACCGGGCTAATGTGTTCATACTTCCTGGTTCTAGTAAGAACTCGAGCTGCTGCGTTTTGGACCAGCTGGAGTTTGTTTATTAAGCAAACAGGGCAACCACCCAGTAGAGCATTACAATAATCTAGCCTTGAGCTCATGAATGCATGTATTAACTGTTCAGCATTTTGCATTGAGAGCATGTGCCGTAATTTAGATATATTTTTAAGATGGTAGAATGCAGTTTTACAGATGCTAGAAACATGGCTTTCAAACGAAAGATTGGTATCAAAGAGCACACCCAGGTCCCTAACTGACGACGAGGACTTGACAGAGCAGCCATCAAGGGTTAGACTGTATTCTAGGTTACTACTTGTGGAGCTTTTTTGTCCAATGATTAAAAATTCATTTTTTTCTGAATTAAGTTGCAGGAAATTACTGATCATCCAATTTTTTATATCATCTATACATTCTGTTAATCTTGTGAATTGGTTAGTTTCTTCAGGGTGTGAAGAAATATAGAGCTGAGTATCATCAGCATAACAATGAAATCTAACGCCATGCTTCCTAATAATATCTCCCAGTGGTAGCATGTACAGAGTGAAGAGCAATGGCCCTAGCACTGAGCCCTGCGGTACTCCATACTGAACTTGTGATCGGTGTGACGTCTCTTCATTTACTGCTACAAATTGATAACGGTCAGATAGGTATGATTTAAACCATGCCAATGCAGGTCCACTAATGCCTACATAATTTTCGAGTCTATTCAAAAGAATGTTGTGGTCGATAGTGTCGAATGCAGCGCTAAGATCGAGTAACACTAACAAAGAGATACAACCACGATCGGATGATAAGAGTATATCATTTGTAACTCTGATGAGAGCAGTCTCAGTACTATGATACGGTCTAAATCCTGACTGAAAATCCTCACAGATACCATTTCTTTCTAAAAAGGAACATAATTGAAAAGACACGGCCTTTTCAAGTATTTTTGAAAGAAAGGGTAGATTTGAGATTGGCCTGTAATTGACTAATTCTGTAGGATCAAGTTGCATTTTTTTAATAAGTGGTTTAATAATAACCAACTTAAAAGTTTTCGGTACATATCCTAATGACAAAGATGAATTAATGATATTTAGAAGAGGATCCATGACCTCTGGTAGCATCTCTTTTAATAGCCTCTTCGGTATAGGGTCAAGCATACATGTTGTTGATTTAGATTAATTAAAGAGTTTAGCCAATTCTTCCTCTCCTATAGCAGTGAATGAGTGTAATTTTTCCTCAGTGAAACTACGATGCTCTGTCTGATGTGATACTCTAGTAGACAGCTGCATGGTTATAATTTTCTTCCTAATATTGTCAATCTTACACATAAAGAAGTTCATAAAGTCATTACTGCTGTGCTGTTTACAAACATCAGAAGTTGAAGCTTTATTCTTGGTTAATTTAGCCACTGTATCGAATAAATACCTAGGTTTGTGTTTGTTTTCTTCTAAAAGAGTCGAGAAATAAGCCTATCTAGCAGTTTTTACGGCCTTTCTGTATGCGATCATACGTTCTTTCCACGAATTACAAAAGACCTCTAGTTTTGTTTTCTTCCAGCTGCGCTCCATTTTTCTGTCCACTGTCCAGTCCACTGCTTCCGCAGGTCCCCCAAAGTCTGGAATCGGTCCTTCTCCACAATCTTCCTCAGGGTCCGGTCACCTCTTCTCGTTGTGCAGCGTTTTTCTGCCACACTTTTTTCCAATGATGGGCTTCTGGACAGCAGTCAGGTCGGCAGTCTAACCCATGATTGCGGTTTTGAGTAATGAACCAGGCTGGGAGATTTTAAAAGCCTCAGGAATCTTTTGCAGGTGTTTAGAGTTAATTAGTTGATTCAGATGATTAGGTTAATAGCTCGTTTAGAGAACCTTTTCATGATATGCTAATTTTTTGAGTTATATATATATATATATATGTTAATTGCAATCTATGGAAGCCCGTTTCCGCCACAGTTGAGTAAAAAAATATAATTATTTAAGTCATAATAATGAGAAACTTTCTCGAAATATTGACTTAACGTCTCGAAATAATGACTTAACATCTCGAAATATTGACTTACCATCTCGAAATAATGAGAAACTTTCTCGAAATATTGACTTACCATCTCGAAATAATGAGAAACTTTCTCGAAATATTGACTTACCATCTCGAAATAATGAGAAACTTTCTCGAAAAAATGACTTAATATCTCAAAATAATGAGAAACTTTCTCGAAATATTGACTTAACATCTCGAAATGATGAGAAACTTTCTCTAAATAATGACTTAATATCTCGTATGAGAAACTGCCATTACGACGTATATGCGCTTATATCACGCTATAGGGCGCCGGTGTTGCTGATTAATGCAAACAAAATTATGATTTACTATATCGAAATCATGACATGCTGCTCAATAATCTGCCGCGGCCTGACACAGGATGAATTGTGAACGCATTAAGGAGTATTTAACTGTGGTTTTGGCTATAATGATTAAATTATTGCCTTATCTTCTTATCTGAATTGCATTGAATAGCCATCTGAGCAATCGCGCTCTTGAGAAGATTTTAAACAAGAACGAGCTTTGGTGCAGAAATAACAGAACAGAGGTGGCTGCATGAGGTGGCAACATTCATTGAACAACTTCAAACCTCTGTCAGAACACAGCCATAAAGTCCGTATATGCACGCGCGAAACTGCGTACCATTTGCACACCAAAACTAGATTTGCGCGTGCATATGATACTCACTTTATGGCTGTGTTTTGACAGAGGTTTGAAGTTGTTTTACATTCCACGACATTGCACACTCGTACTATTTATACACATTTTCGTGAGAACAGGTCTGTAGGCTATGTTTGCACACACAGAATTTGTTTTCAGTACACAGTAAAATAAGTCATTATTTCGAGAAAGTTTCTCATTATTTCGAGATGTTAAGTCATTATTTCGAGAAAGTTTCTCAATATTTCGAGATGTTAAGTCAATATTTCGAAAAAGTTTCTCGTTATTTCGAGATGTTAAGTTGTTATTTCGAGAAAGTTTCTCGTTATTTCGAGATGTTAAGTCATTATTTCGAGAAAGTTTCTCATTAGTTTGAGATGTTAAGTCATTATTTCGAGAAAGTTTCTCATTATTTCGAGATGTTAAGTCAATATTTCGATAAAGTTTCTCATTATTTCGAGATGTTAAGTCAATATTTTGAGAGTTTCTCATTATTTCGAGATGTTAAGTCAATATTTAGAGAAAGTTTCTCATTATTTCGAGATGGTAAGTCAATATTTCGGGAAAGTTTCTCATTATTTCGAGATGTTAAGTCAATATTTTGCGAAAGTTTCTCATTATTTCGAGATGTTAAGTCAATATTTTGAGAGTTTCTCATTATTTCGAGATGTTAAGTCAATATTTCGAGAAAGTTTCTCATTATTTCGAGATGGTAAGTCAATATTTCGGGAAAGTTTCTCATTACTTCGAGATGTTAAGTCAATATTTCGAGAAAGTTTCTCATTATTTCGAGATGTTAAGTCAATATTTTGAGAAAGTTTCTCATTATTTCGAGATGTTAAGTCAATATTTCGAGAAAGTTTCTCATTATTTTGAGATGTTGAGTCATTATTTCAAGAAAGTTTCTCATTATTTCGAGATGTTAAGTCAATATTTTGAGATGTTAAATCATAATTTCGAGATGTTAAGTCATTATTTCGAGAAAGTTTCTCATTATTATGACTTAAATAATTATATTTTTTTACTCAACTGTGGCGGAAACGGGCTTCCATAGCAATCCATTGTTGTTAACCACATATATATATATTGCTCAAATACCTATAGGTTAGGTATTTCCCTTCTGGGTGATTTGGAGATTTATAATTCGATCATAACCAGTTGTGATTAATTATGAATGATTAAATATTAATACCCATAATTACCTAATTTAATTTATTATTATATGTAGCCCAGTTGCTACAATATGTAATACTTAATTACATAAAAATGCAAATATTCTCAAATAAAAGTAATTCAAAGAGTACAAGTAAGAAAGTACTACATTTTTTTATGTAATTAAGTATTAAAGGTAAAAAAAACCCTTTTATTTATGAAACGTTGTGCAGTAAAAAGTACAACATTATGTTTTGGAATGAGTAAAAGTTTTCCAAAGAAAAACACTGATAAAGCAAATATACTTGAAAAATGTACTTGAGTAGAAAGTAAAAATACCATACTGTCCGCCTCTGGTCTATGGTACTGACACAGCCTCGGCATTAACATTAGCCATTAGCATTAGCTATTTTGGCTAAAGGTTGCAGGCTTACCATCTAGTGGCTTTGGCTTCTAACGGCAGCTGCAGTAACGCAGTGATTGTCTCTTTTACTTTAGAAGCCGGAAATATTCTGACATTTTGTATTGCAGTTTCTCCCATTCATGAGTGATAGGAGTGAACCGTCTTTTTATATCTATAGAGGGTATGCATTGATTGTATTTAAAAGAATTATGCTGGACCCTGAGCTTTGGAAGCCTTCCTGATCTGCCAGAAAGGAAGAGGAGAGGGTTAAGTCCAGCTGTGGCCGAATCACCTTCCAGAAAGGGTCGTATTTCTCTCCCAACACTCTTTTCAGTTCCGGCTGTTGGAAAAAATGTTCTGATTGCAAAAGATGGGCCTGTTCAAGTTCATGCACCTTTGAGTAAACTGCTGTTATAGCGACCAAAATAAAACACAAAAATATTGAACAAAAGAGCACTTTTCCTCTTCCCAGCACTCTAGATATAGGGCCCTCACCTCTTTGCAGTGTCTTGTCTCCTCAAACTAATTCAGCCCCCTAGCCACTTGGGCCAAGGCTTGGGAAGCCATCCCCGATGTGTCAGAGTGGGTACTGAACACGGTAAAACAAGGTTACTCGCTCCAATTCCCTCGCCGACCCCCATGCTTCAATAGCGTGGTCAATACATCAATAAGAGGCAACGTGGCTCATGTCCTCCGCACTAAAGTAATGAGCTTATTGGCAAAGGGAGCTGTCAAGACAGTTCTCCCTCCCCACAGTGAGTCAGGCTTCTACAGCCACTACTTCCTTGTGATGGTGGCCTCAGACCGATCCTGGATCTCAGACATCTGAACAAGGCCCTTATGCTAACTTTGAAACAAATCCTCAGGGAAGATAAGAAAGACGAGCAGTCCTTCTGGTGGCCCCTACTCTTATCGACCCAGCCATGTTTCCCCAAGTTGATGTAGCTTCTAACAGCAGCCCCATGACTAATTCCCCTGAGGAAGGACCTCCTGTCTAAGGCGAACAGGACAATTTGGCACCCCCATCCTAAGCTAGGCCCTCTATGTATGGCCCCTCAACGGGAGTCCTGAATACCATCTCTGAGGCTAGGAGCCCCGTCCACGAGATGCCTCTATGCCCTTAAGTGGTCTGTGTTCTCCAAATGGTGCTCAGTCTGGAACCAAGACCCTACTTTATGTGAAGTACCACTGGTGCTTTCCTTCTTACAAGAGATAATGCACAGGGGTCAGACCCCTTCCATGCAGTACACCATGCTCCTGTGGCCAGAGGTGTCAAGTAACGAAGTACAAATACTTCGTTACCTTACTTAAGTAGAAATTTTGGGTATCTATACTTTTCTGGAGTAATTATTTTTCAGCCTACTTTTTACTTCTACTCCTTACATTTTCACGCAATTATCTGTACTTTCTACTCCTTACTTTTTAAAAATAGCCTCGTTACTCCTATTTCTTTTCAGCTTGTTTGTTAAAAAAAAACTATGCAGATAAATCGCGTCATCCGGATAGTGTGAATTTGACTGTGGTTGGATGAGAAGTGTAAACATATACCATTCCAAATCCTTATTGGTTACTATTACGCGATCCATCGCCTGCACATGGTTTATCACAAATCACACCGGTGTTGCCAGATTGGGCGGGTCCCAGCAGACGAGCACGCACTTTCAGCCAATCAGCGATCAGCAGGCAGACGCGCTCATTTATATCATGACAGCCAGGATTTTAGCGCGATAACTCGTAGTTGACTATATATTCAAGAGATCGCTATGCTAAAGTGGCATAGGCTACAGCAAACTGTATCTACAGTAAAGATTGGGAGAGTGAACCACCTCTCAAACGAGGATTGCACCTGTGACTCGAAGACTCTTTATAACCATGACTCCTGTCCATCATCATACACACTCAGTATCTGCAACCCCAACAGCTGCTGAACGAGGTTTGAATCAACAATTCATCAGTTTGACTGGGCTAAGTGCGTGTTCTACTTCACGAATGTACTGTCGTTTTGTCAGAGCAAAGCTAAAACGCATTGTTGTTATTTTTTGTTGGCGGATTATTGCACAGAAAGACACATTTTGGCAGTGGTGTCCCAGATAGCAAACTGACATTGAATCAACATAGAATCGACGTTTCTCGTGACATCGAAACGACGTTGATCCGGCATCGTATTGCTCATCGAAGAAATGTTGAACCAACGTCAGAAACGCCATTCAAAACTAACATAAAATCGATGCAACTGGTTTGCTTACCTAAAGTTTTAATAACGTGTGAAATGCCTGTCAATTACGGTGCTTTTTCCGATCTTTATATTAGGCATTTTTGCACTTAAAGTGGCTAATTCAATGATATTACATTATTTTCCCAGTTAAAGTTTTTAGGCATTTTATTTATTTATTTTTTCGGAGTGGGCGGATTTTGGTTAGCTTTGAGCCCTGGGCTTCAGTTCTAGGCCCTAGCCCGGCCCGAGTCCGACTGGAGCCTGTGTTTAGTTTATTTTTTTAATCCTCCCTATTACACACTGCTGCAGTCATTAAAACAGTTCAGCTTTGTTTTTAAAGGCAAAGTAGTTATATTTCGTTTCGTTTCTTTATTAAGTTCATTTAGAAAAATTTTTTGGATTTTTGTTTTGTTTTTTTTAATTAAAGTTTTTATTTTTTAAAGTGACAACCAAACAGTTAGTGGTCGACAGTGAGTTACACAATCTAAACAAATAAAATAAAAATAAAACATGCTGGTTGTCTTACCTTGCACCTCTCTGGGAAACGAATAGCTATTTTAACAATTTGCCAGGAGAGATTTACATATGTGGTTTAAACAACCAGACGCATTTATACTTGTCCAGTTTTGTCTGAAATGTTTTCAGACCACCTTCTGAATTGGTTTGTTTGAGTGAACGCTCCTGATACTGCTGCAGGCGTGGCATGGACTCTGAACACTGTGCGAGTCAGTCTTGACAATCGCCTATATCGCCTAATAATCGCCTAATAGCCTATCATGGTCTCATGCTGTTTCCACCAGCGCTGCACATCGCATTGTTTCTTTTAATTACTAAAATAAATATGAAACGAATGAGAAGCCTAAAAGGGCCCGGCCAGGCCCGTTTGAGGTATGACATGAAAATTGGCCCAAGCCCGCCCTAGGGGCGTAAAGTTGGGGCCCGTCGGGCTCGGGCAGAAATGTAGGGCTCTAAATCATCGACCTAATCTGGCAACACTGATTACACATGTAGCCTACATTTACATTCCAAAAAAGGTAATTGATAACATACCTCTGAAGTTTAACTTTTTGCACCATTACAATACTTATAGGCAACTAGTCATCATATCTTCCGCTCGATGAAACACATGTTAATGCTCAGCAGTACACATACTATATGGTATATTTGCATTGTACTAAAATGCATCCCAAATTTTTCAACATTAACATTTTAATATAACATAGTAGTTATGGCCTTTAGAAAAATGCTTTTTGAGGGGGTGGGGTAGTGCACTATAGACCCCTGTGGGTAATGCACTGTAGGCTCATGCCTAAGCTTTGTCCTTAATGGCATTTTTTCTCCTTGCATTACTTTTACTTTTATACTTTAAGTAGTTTTAAAACCAGTACTTTTATACTTTTACTTAAGTAAAAAGCTTGAGTTGATACTTCAACTTCTACAGAAGTATTTTTAAACCCTAGTATCTATACTTCTACTTGAGTAGTGAATGGGAGTACTTTTGACACCTCTGCCTGTGGCAGGCCAGTCTAGGGAGGAACAACCTGGGGCCAGGAGGCTTTTCCCACCCCTGCCATACCCTCCTTGGACTGTTTGGAGAGACAAAGTTCTGCCCTGACTTCCTCTAGGCCCGTCAGTGCTTTAGGCTGGGGACATTCGGAACATTGTCATTCTGCTTACAATAGCACAGCCTGATTGGATTGGGTCCCCATTGCGTCTGCTTAAGTCGAATTAATCTGAATCAAATGGCGAATTAACCACTTACATAGGCAGAGGCCCCACCCATTTTGGGGGGCTCTGTGCTCTATCCGTCAGGACATGCCACGTTTGGTTCACGCAGATACGCCAAATCGCCATCGGTTCATGCAGTTCCCACAGCCCAGTCAGCTGTACACTGCATGTAATGGCTGTGCAGTAGGACTGTGTTTTAAATAAAAGGCTTCAATATTTCGGAAAAAAGGAGAAAAATTTATTTTCTGTTCAAATGACTTTTACTGAAATGCTTGTCAAATGCAGTTAAGGTGCAGTTTGACTTGCGGTGTCAGTGAATATACTTTAAATAAGTTTCTATAAGCTTCAAAATACATGGAAGACTTAGAGGCCTAATATTAATATTCTGGAATAGCAATGGTAAATGCGTTAATAATGTATTCTCTCACTTTGATCATTCAAAAGTATAATAGGATATGATGACATTGCAGTAATTATTCCAGTGAATGCAAAAGTAAATTTATTTGGGGGTTACCATTTCCACATGAAACAAACTAAATTAATTTTAGTTTGTTAATTTTTTTTTTGTTTTCCGCCCAAAAACTATCTTGACGCCCCTGGCTTTAAAAACTGCCTTACTATTTTAATTGAATTACGCAGGTAAGTGTAATTTGTATTTAAAGGCCAGGTCACTCTTTTAAGAGACTTTAAAGGGTTACTTGTATCAGTAGAAACCCAGGAATATATTCAAATTATCGTACTTTCCCCCTCATAGAATCGACTAACTGCAGAACCATATACGTCACTCACAACAGTCTGAGAGCAACAGCACCACGCCACAGTCTCATGCCGGAAGTGGGCGGAGTAAGGTCATTGCGGAGATAGCGCGTTCGTTCCGTGTTTGGTTCGTTTCAAAGTTTAAAACCACCTTTGCTATTATCAAGATTTGTATTAAAACAATTTAATTGTGTGTGTACATGTATAAAGCAATGACATAAAAGATATATCATATGATATAAAGATATATAAAAGACTTATGCTGTGACCTCTTAACAAAAGACAACACACTACCATAGACAAATTGTTAATTATATAGTTAAAATGATTGTTTATTATCTATTTGTTTTGTTGTCATAAATGATTAACAATATAAATTGAACACCAAACACAAAGCTTGGTGTTTGAACATGTGTTTATACATCCATTTAACTAAACGTTTTTTTTCATTGAACACACAAAACATACCGTTTCTATAATTGCCTGAAAAAAAAATATATATAATTGATATCAAAATAAAATGTATATCTTGTTCTCTTAAACAGCAAACGCATAACACAATAGCTGCACCTGCTCCAAATAAATAAATAAATAAATAAAAGTAATGAAATAAAAATACAAATTCAAACCAAATTCAAACATAGAAAATCTAACAAAAGTTATGGCACAGCAGGCACACATTTAACCCTCCATAAACATTGAGTTGACCCTGAGACCCTTTTATCGCAGCATTCATAAAGAAAAGCTTCCATGTCTTCTCTGAATTGGAAACGAAACATGAAAGGTTCTTTGGCTAGTTGAATGTCTTCATTAACTTCTGCTTTATTGAGTTGAAGAAGGGCATTTTCCTGGTCTCCTTGTTCAAATGTAGGTACCACGGCTCTTCCACGAAACCTTTGAAGGTATGGGTTTTTTGCATCCATCCAACTGGCCCAAAGGTCTTTCACTATCAGTGACTCCTTCATGAGAGAAATATACAAATAAGGGATTAAATCTTTAAAAATTCTCTCACAAGTGGAGTGTTTGTGTGCACCAGATTTAGCTGCTAGCTAATTTCATATATGTTGTACCTGGGCAGATAAAAGTGTCCTTAAGAATACCTGTTTTATTCAGGATGTAACGTATATTAAAGTTTTGAAATTCCCCTGTATCAATAAAAACATACCGTGTCACAGATTTCAGTGTCCTGTCCTTTAGGTGACACCTGCACATCAATGGCAGCATCTTCCTGTGACAAATTGATTAAGTTATTTTATAGACACATGGACAGAGATAAACTTGAGAGCAAGAGAGTTACCTTTCAATGGCAAAATTCTCCATCAGAATAAGACACCACCATTTTCGAATGAGGGAAAAATCAGACTTGCATATGGGGGGGAGAGAGAGTGTTAATAGATCAACAAATTTAATAGGTTATAATCTAATAGATCATTTTTAAACCAAGACTTACAGCTGTGAAATCAAAGGGTGCCTCAAAACTATGTACAGAGCATACTGAAATAAAAATTCAAGTTCAATTCACAGTCAACCATTCTTTGGTTTTCATTTTTCATTCTTATGAAAAAGACATTGCAGTTCATAACTTTCCCTTCTCTCCAATATTTTCTCACCATCAACATGAAGATTCCACAGTCAACAGAGCCAGCCAACTGGTGTGGAATATTCTAAAACAATGGAATATCGTAACGTTATTCCTGGAAAGGATGTGACAAAACATAACACCACACAAAAAGTAGCTTATGTTTTATGAAAGCCTAATAAAACAAACCTTGTTTTTTATCAGCCTCCATGTTCCTGGAGCGATTCTGGTTGTCAATTTACTGCAACAAAATCAAACAGAAATATTAATATATTATAACCATTGGAAAATTGTTAAGTGAGCCAAGTTTCTTTGTTCTAAAGGCAAAATTACCACTGACTGCACTGCAAAAACAACATTTAAAATTCTGAATATAAAAGAAACATGCATAACATCATGCAACTGAACATTATACCAAGCATAAACACCAATGAACAGTGAACTTCGAACAGCAAACCTTGAACTGAGAACTCTGAACATAAAATCTATATTTGTTAGAGCAACCTGAATACTGTCACATATTCTGTGTCACCAATCCCGTAGGGATGATTTGAATAAAAAAAAAAACTTAAGTATTCAAAGATATGACATATTATTATAACAAATCAAATACACAAATATATGATTGAGTTTCATTAACTGAAGTGTTGGTGTGTATTGTTCGTCTAAACTTTTGACTTTGATGAATAGACATTTTAATGAATTAAATCATGCAGAAAACCAACTCATTAATTCCAAAATGTGTTCTATGAAATAATATTTTCTTGCCACTACATATTAACAAATAAGTTAAGACATTCTTACCTCCATGGACAACAGCCTTTTTATGTGAATTTTTACATGATTGTTCAATTTGTCCCGTCTTGTTGGTTTAAAAATAGAGCTTAAACAAAAAGGGCAGTGGAAATTTTTGCAACATGTTGTACATTGCATCAATGGTGGCAGCGCTGCACCTCTCTGAATGGTTATATGGTTCTATAGATGAAATAAGATACATTCAAAACATTACTCATAGTCATAAGAAAAATACAATGTCAACAACAGATTAAAATCACAAAACAAACACAACACACACACGTGTGCGTGCGCGCACCCACAAGCCAGAGCCGTTTTTTATATAAGCGTTAATCCAACAACTATCGATTACACACCCCACAAAGACAAGTATTTACCGTGTTCTCTTCTTCCGCCATGATGACTCAGATTACGTTTGTCCGTGTAGCCTTCTTTCAATACTTTACTTTCTTGCTGTGTCTTCCGCCATTGTTGTTTTTACATGAAACTCCGCCCACTTCCGATCAGACTGCTGCTCCGCCCACTTCCGGCATGAGACTGTGGCGTGGTGCTGTTGCCCTCAGACTGTTGTGAGTGACGTATATGGTTCTGCGGTTCTGCAGTTGGTTATTATTGGAGATCTGATCCGCTACAAGAAGACAGAACTGTCCGTCTTGCCTGCACTTTTTTCACTCCTCCCTTTACTGCAGCTGCCTAAGTCTCGCCTACATTTCAGGCGAGGCGAGGCGCATCTTAAACAAGCCTACTTTTTTTTTTTTTTATTATAAGAATGAACATGTAACAAACATAGCATAACATAGCAGATTAAACAAGCCTACTAGCTGCATCGCTGATCGCTCAACCTACGTCATCGTGACGTCTTGGGTGTTGCGTGGGCTAGCGTTAGCAGCGTTAGCTGTATAACGGTGATGGTGGAGAGTGAGGATTTCTAAAAACATTAACGGAGATCGACATTCATGAGAGGAGTGTATTAATATTGAGGTGAGTGAATGTTTTTAATGCACATTGAGTGCATTTATCGCATATGGCATGAATGATGAATGGGTGAATGCGATTGAGGGAAGGGCAGATAAACAGCAGGGAGAGAGACAGAACATAACTACGATCCTCTTTATAATCTTCTCTAACACATACACACTATATATGTGTGTGTGTGTGTGTGTGTGTGTGTGTGTGTGTGTGTGTGTGTCTGTTCGTTCAGACTGTTATTAGGCTATGACATGTCATGAATAAGGCTTTTATTTATTGTCATAACCGTTTGATCAAACATGCATTAACTTTACATGTATTATCCTTAAAATTAGAGCTTCATGATGAATCGTTAAAAGATCGCGATCTCGTTTTAAACACAGACGCAATATTATCCTAAATGACAGCGATTCGCTGTTTTATACGTTTGACAAAATCACACCGTAACATTTAAATGTTTGTGCGATGCCGCTGTCCCACAGAAAGCAGCTTCCGTGTAACGTTATAGGTACGAAACAGCTTCAGTCTTTTCAACTCTACAGTATGGCTATTTCTGTTACAAATATTTAAATTATCACAAAAGCAGGCTATTAGGGTAAACGTTTTTTTTAGTTTTAGATTTAGATTAGTATAAACACTGATGCATGGAAGCTTGTTTCCACCGGAATAAAACAATTTAAAAGATTTGCGAGATATAAACTGTTATATTCAAAATTCGAATTTATATATCGCAATTCTTTAGAGTTTTTTCCCTCGCAATAGTTTATAACTAGAATTTTTATTTCTCTTATCTACATACAGTATCTTTTTTAACGTCTGAAGGCAAAAAAAAGGACAACAATAGCTTTAAAACAATGTCAGCAGGCAGTAACCTTAGATTATTTGTCAATACCTGCTCTCTCCAATCTCCATCACTTTCCTTTTCGCTCAGCCTCTTCCCCTCCTAAAGCTGAGGTTTGACTGAGTTTTTTCATTTTTGCCTGTATCAGTGAAGAAAGTAAACAGTCAACTGATAATTATGTTTTATGAATTATTTTCTTAGACAAGATAATTTACTGAAGTCTACCAGGAAAGCTAGGTAACAAAGTTTATTAAATTCAATGCTAAAATTCACGCTTTGATTTGAAAGCAAATCAATATTGACAAGTGATTACAGACTGCAGTAGCAGCTCAGATCAGAAGATTTTGGTGCTGTGCAATAATCTTGCAGCACTAAAGTAGAGGTAATTCTATATTAGGTAGGGCTGCTACTAACGATTATTTTGATTGATTAGTTGGCTGATTATTTCTTAGATTAATCAGATAAAAAACCTTATTTTATTTTATTTTTATTTATTTTTACACATTTTTACATTGTTCTTCAAACGAACGTGCCAATTGAATGCTATGAAAACATATATAGTGAATATATCTATATGTTATACATTATGGCCCAGTTTCACAGAAAGGGTTTAAATTAAGATAGGATTAGGCCATAGTTTATTTAAGAAATGTAAGTGGCTTTTATAAACATGCCTTAGGAAAACAATTATTTGATATATATCGTGAGAAAAAAACAATGGCACTGACATATTTTAAGATATTTTAGTGCAAGTTGTTTTCAGTTAAAACAGCTCAAACAAGCATTTTAGTGTGGGACTAGGCTTAAGCCATGTCTTTGAAACCAGTGGTATAAATTAGTTATAAAGCAAAAGGACAGTTTAAATCCCTTAATTAAAAATTGAAGATAATAATAAAAATAATAAATAAAAACATAAACTTAACAGATAACAGGAAAGTTCTGCAGGAACACACACATTCACTCTGGACACAGTAACCTGTTACTCTAATTTCTTTATCCTGTAACTATAAGAAATGTCTTATATTTATCTTTAAATTCACGCTGTTATTCCTGTACAGTTAACACACTCATTAAATACTTGAATTACATGTAGATTTTTTAACCTAAATTTAACATCCAACAACTAGGGGTGGGCAATATAGACTCAAAATTATATCACGAAGAATCATTATTGCAGAATATTTGCGATAATGATATTCATGACGATATAGAACAAAGTTTTATTGGTGATTACTGCTGGTAGGCAGCAGCATTTATTAGTGCAAACAAAATGAAGGGCATTTTTGATCCTTTTCCAGTGAGCTACTGTCATTGATGACAGAATACCTCATTCAAAGTGTAAATGTATTGTCATAAGGTGGCAGCAGCAGCATCACAGTCACAGCATGAGTCAAATGGAATTAAAATAAAATAAATTAAAAAGTAGCCTTAGTACAAGTTGGTAGTGTTTTCACTGGAAATCTTAAAGGGTTTAGTTCACCCAAAAATGAAAATTTTGTCATTAATGGCTCACCCTAATGTCGTTCCACACCTGTAAGACCTCCGTTCATCTTGAACACAGTTTGAGATATTTTCTATTCATTCCGAGAGCTTTCTGGTCCTCCATTGAATGTATGCACGGTATACTGTCCCTTTCCAGAAAGGTAATAAAAACATCATCAAAGTAGTCCATATGTGACATCAGTTGGTTAGTTAGAATTTCTTGAAGCATCGAAAATACATTTTGTTCCAAAAATAACAAAAACTATGACTTAATTCATTGTCGACTTAATTCATTGACTTCTTCAGACATTGTTTGTTTTCAATCCGCGAACAAAGACTCGAACGGTTATGAATCAGCGTATTGATTCATGACTCGGACAATGGTGAATAAAGTCGTAGTTTTGTTATTTTGGACCAAAATGTATTTTCAATGCTTCAAGAGATCTTTCTGTTCCGAAGATGAACGGAGGTCTTACGGGTGTGGAACAAAATTAGGGACTTAAATTACGACAATTTCATTTTTGGGTGAACTAACCCTTTAAGTAAAAGTATAACGTAACTCCTTAACATTTTAGTTCAACAATTAAAGGTGAACTATAACACTTTTGCAGTAAAATATCCAAAAACCACTAGGCTATTGTTATATATTTTGTTCAGTTGAGTACTTAAAATTAGGGCTGAGTATTCACACAAATTACACAATTTGTTTTGGCTGATTTACAAGCTTGCAATTCGATTAAATTCCGATTCGATTCAATATTGATTATTTTGTATATATCAGCTATAATACATGGCATTTTCTCAAGGAAAACAAATCTCTTAAAGGTACACTATGCAACTTTTCCGTCCGCTAGAAGGCGCCTGTTCAAAACAAAGGCGTAGTTTGATGACGGCAAGTTTGAGCGTAGAATTTTGGGACGTGTGGTCTTCACGTCACAGCCGGGGAAAAAGAATCGGGACAGGACTTGGGCAGAAATCATGTTCATGAATGTGATTATTAACTTTACTGTAGTATGAAGCAGATCAGGGGCGAGTGCTGTGAGAGCTGAGCAAGGCCGCTGGAGCGATTATTAAGCAAAAAAACACGCCTCGCGAGCAACGGTACTTTTATTATGACGGGACACAGTCGCCGGCGCAATCTCTGCTTTTGAGTGTGTTTAAAATGTTATGGTGCTACTCTGCGTTCGTAATCATATTTCTACTCCGAATCGTTTTTTTTATATATATATTTATATATATAAAAAGATATATTTTATATATATCTATTTTTATTTATTTATTTATTTTTATATATAAACATTTAAATGGTTGCTGTCATAACTTGCCAGATGTATTCATATTCAAAAATTATATTTAAAATCATATATTTAGCAAAGTGCTCCTCTCTAATGTGAATTTTTCCTAGCTGACTAACGAATTTATGGACACTGGATATATTTTTTTTAAGTAAATGTGATGACATTGTTTACAAGCTGTTTTACTGATGCTTTCCATGGTTAAAACACTGGTTTAGGGATTCCATGTGACATGATACGGATTTCGGTAAGTTGTACTCCAGTGTTTCCCCTACCATTGTTTTTGGGGCGGCCCAATGTTTCAAGTTTTATAAAAAAGCAACATTTTGAGCTGAGAAAATCATGTTTGTGAAAATTCGGATGTGATTCAGATTAACACACATATGGCATAACATTAGATCGATGGTGCATCTCAATCAGCTCCCTAGTTCAGTAGTCAGGGCACTGATCAGGGAGTCAGCCCATTGATTTATTTCCTGATAAGTGCCCTGACTACTGAACCAGGGAACTGATTGTCATTGAGACGCACCCCGAGACACAACCCTCAAAGTCCTATCACTCCCTGTGTCGACATTTCATTCAGTAACATTAGTTACTTTTGGTTTATGTGCTGTTTAGTGTTTAATGTTGATGATCGCATTATTTTTCATATGCATCTGCTTATGATATCGGTCATTTCTGCGGCTTCTTCTTCGCCTGTTTTGATCAGGAGATGCTGTACTCGTTCAGGAGATGTGTAATAGCACCCCATACCGTATAACAGTAAAAGCTTGAAAATATCGTTGATATAAAACAACAGAAAGAGAAAAAAAAATTACACAACTCTTGACTGAATAACTTTAAATAAGGGCTAATCTGTATTTATATGCTGCGATATATAATGTCATCCAGGCTATGCAGTGATATTTTACATTTGATTAATGATTACTAATAGTTTAGACCTACATGAAGATTTTTTTTATTTTTTTATGTTGATTTGTATGTTTGTTCTACTTTATTTATTTGTGCTTTATTTATTTGTGCATAATTTGATTAGTTGTTCTTATCTTAACAATATTTAAAATAAATATGAGTTAGGCTAGAAGTTTTTGAAATCATAACCTTATTTATTAAGGTTACATTAATCAATAATAATACTGGGCCTATTTTATTTTATAAATTTTTTGTGGAAGGGCCAGTCAAATTTGAACCACTGGCCTAACTGGGCCAGTAGAAAAAAAATCCTTAGCATTGAGTCCTTACATTTAAAAGATTAAAAAAAATAAAAATAAAACAATAGACGCATTAGCTCCATGTAGAACGTAGAAGGTGACAATCCTAAACAGACAAGATTAGTTTTTTTTCTCTTAAAAACAACAAAATCCAGAGAAACAACTAAAGCAAAGCCTCCTCTGTTGTGTTGTAAATAGTTGTGTGATGTGTAAATAAATGTTATTTATATTTATTTACCAAATTTATGTGCACACTTGTAATTTCAGCTCTACAAAAGCACCGATACAAACAACCACCTATGAGTACACCACGTATCCACAGGCATAACACGCCCGCTCCGTGACACTAATAGTTTCAGGAGGTCTTTTTACAGGATTTTACTGGCAAAAAAGTTGCCAATAAAATCCTGTAAAAATGTTGTTCATTGCTTTAAAATCGATTACAGTATAATACCGCAAATCAATTTAAAGTTAATTATTGTATGTGAAATACAGTAATTTGTAGTGTTTTTTACAATAACATTGAATTAAACTTGTATTTTATTTTACGGCAATATTTTGTAAAGTACAGTATTTACCTGGCAATAAAGTTGCCAATAAAATCCTGTAAATGTTTTACAGAATTTTTTTTTTGTAATTTCAGTAAAGTACAGTATTTACCTGGCAACTAAAGTTGCCAATAAAATCCTGTAAATACCCCCATAATTCAAGATTTGTAATAGTTTAACATTAAAAATGCTGAAAAGAATAATTACCGTAAACTTTAAATTACTGATTTAAACGCAGAATGAACACTAACTGAATACATTTACAAATGAATAAAAACCAAGTCAAGGGTGTTGCAAGTAAATATTTATTAAAAATAGCAGCAAGACATTGCATTTATTAAAACATTGCAAGGTAACATTTTCAGTCTTCCAACTGTTAAAATCTTATTATAAAAATTACATAGTATTACAAAATAACCACAAAACTTTTTAAAAAGCGATTTTAAGAAATATTCTGAGTAGAACATTAACTTTCAATAAAAATGTAAGTCAATCAACAGAATTTGTGGCATTTTGGCTCCTATTGAAACTCACTGCAACTCAGATTTATTTATTTTTTATATATAAAGAAAATAATTTAAATAAAATGCTAAAATCAACATTATTCCACAAATTCTGTTGTTTGAGCTTATCTATTAAAGGGGTGATGAATTGAGAAATCAACTTTCCCTTGAGCCTTTGATATATGAAAGGTCATGGTAATATAAGAATATCCTGTAAGTTTCAGAGCTGAAAACATTCTTGTTAGTCAAAGAAAAGCTTTTATAGACACCATGCCCAGAAAACGATAGAGCGCTTCATACTGACGTAATTGCACGACGAAACATCACCTCTACAGAATAATAAGCGCGTGTAATTCAGTAGCCCCGCCCACCGACTCATCACGCTAGCCAGCAGCAATAAACAAGTCGAAGAAGACTGCAAGATATTGTGGAAGAACTCAGTCGCTGCTTAAGCTTCCTTCGGATTCTAATATTAGGAATGTGATACTTCATTTATTTTTTTATGAAGTTCCAGCTCACGTGGGGAAGACATGTACGTGTGGATCATCTTTTCACCAGATTGCTTCAGAATTATCAGTTTCTTTAAATGTTGTCGTTTGACTTAACCCATCTGTGATGATAAACACTCATTCCAGAGGTTAATGACACCATACACTCCATCAGGATAGAATAGTTCCCAACACATCCAAAACATAAAGTGCAGTCATCAACACACACACACACACACACACACACACATAAATATTAATTTCTCATTCTCAAAATTTGCTTTTGGTGTTAACTCAAAAAATTAGGGTGTACTCACACTAGGTACGGTTGCCATGAACGATTGTCCCCCCTCCCCATTCCCCCTCTGGCCTGCACTCACATAGGGTTTCAGCATTCGTGCCGGAGCACGCTTACATCATTATGGTGCGACGGTTTCGGGATAAACAGGAAGAGCGTCATGAGCGCCATGATATCCATGACGAAGAAGATAGTCACAGATTTTTCTAAATATATCTTGAGTTTTTATGCGTTTTGTCTAGCTGTTCTTGTATGCTCTCATCTGCCCAAATTTCTAACAATTTTCCCGCCATGTTGGTTTTGGAGCGTCAAAACCGTGACGCCACGTGTCCTGTTCCATGCTCCAGCACGGTTAGCGCCACACTGCATGCGAACCGCGCCGAGTCCAACTGAACCGTGCTCTGGCCCACCTCTTCCAAGCGGTCAGGGCTGGCTAATCGAGCCGCGTGCGGCACGGATTCGAGCACTCACACTAGTCAAACGAACCGCTTTGGTGGTCAAACACACTCGGAATGGTTCAAACTGGCTAGTGTGAGTACACCCTTATTTAAACTCTGCTTTTACAAAATCTCTTAACCATTTTCAGATAATGTCTGTTCATTATTCATCTGTTTTTATAAAAGTCAGCTGGGTTGTTTTGGTCTGATATCATTTCTTGGTTTTGTTTCAGCTTTAGCAGGACGATAACAAACTGTCACAGTACCATCCCTGTGTCCACAAGCAGTCTCTCTCTCTCTCTCTCTCTCTCTCTCTCTCTCTCTCTCTCTCTCTCTCTGATAATCTTTTTAACTGTCTTCTAAGACTTTAACTATAATTATTACATTATGAAATTGTTTCAAGTTATCTTTAGTTTAAATACCTTTGTCCTTCAGACCTTCCTTAAACTTCAAAAGCCGTCCTCCTCTTAAAGCCATCACCATGTCTCTGAATGAAGCCTGCTGAAGTAAACTCATAATAACATTAATTCAGTTTTAGTGATACAAATTAATACATTTTGTTCTGGTCTCCACACAAGTTAAATGACAAGCACTGCATTAGGGGTGTCCATGGTTAACCGATTAACCGTTAAAAATTGCGTAACGAGTGAAACATTTTGCTCGGTTAAGTGCAATGGCGTGCTTTGAATTTAGTTGTAATATATTTTCCACCACTAGAGACCGCCAGAACGCTCCCAGGCATTTGTAATATCCACAGGAAGAAGTCATGAGTTTTCTAACATTCAGAGAGGGTGTTTTCGGCAGCTGGACTTACGACTGCAGCAGTCTCACTCCCGATCACGTTGACATATTAATATTTCTTAATAAAAACTAAGCAATTCGAATACAAGGATTTCTGTAGAGCAGCCTGATTTAATTTGGTGCCTAATTTGGGTAATTTATTCCCTGAAAATGCAGACAAGCATATTATTTTTGGGGATTTTTATTTAAAAAAAAGAAAAATGTGGGTCTATGCTCTTGTGTTTTAATTATTTCAATCAATTTTGTATTTAATTTGCCCTTTGTTGCAGTGTAAGCTATAGGCACACAACTCACCTTGTTACTGATCAAAATGGGTGTAGATAAATGTTGTTGTTGTTGTACGCATTTATTTAACTGTTTCTTGGCACAAAGTTTCTAAAAAAAAAGTGTGCTATAATATGACTGCATTAAATTCTAGGGCCTTGTTCACAGGCCGCGAACGCAAAAGTAAGTGACCGACTTTTACTGCTCTGTCCTTACCACTGCATGCGTTTTATTTCTATAAATGCATTTCAAATGTGGTCCAACCAGTTATTAAAGGAGTTAAAAATGAACTACCCTTTTTTTGTGTGTGTCTGTATATCTGTATCTGTAACCATAGCCTAGTAGAAAAAACATTTTCTACTAGGCTATGGTTTGTTTCTTCATTCGGATCTATTTGCGATGCGATCCATTCCATTCTAAACAAACAAAGCAGTTTATGCTTGTCCTTGTTTCATTATTAATTTAGATAATAATTCATAAATGCACGCATAATTATCAGTGAACTTGATAAATGTTGCAGATGTTTTACATGATTTTGATATTCTAGGTATTATCAGCAGGTCAGAGTTTAGAGACCACTAGACGTGATGGAGTATAATGTGTTAAGAGCTCACTCACTGGGAGCTAAACCATTTAGTGCTTTGTAAGTAATAAGCAAGATGCAAGCCAGTGCAGTGTTGACAGAACGGGCTAATTTGTTCATACTTCCTGGTTCTAGTAAGAACTCGAGCTGCTGCATTTTGGACCAGCTGGAGTTTGTTTATTAAGCGTAGGGCAACCACCCAGTAGAGCATTACAATAATCTAGCCTTGAGCTCATGAACGCATGTATTAACTGTTCAGCATTTTGCATTGAGAGCATGTGCCGTAATTTAGATATATTTTTAAGATGGTAGAATGCAGTTTTACAGATGCTTGAAACATGGCTTTCAAACGAAAGATTGGTATCAAAGAGCACACCCAGGTTCCTAACTGATTTACGAGGACTTGACAGAGCAGCCATCGAGGGTTAGACAGTATTCTAGGTTACTTCTTGTAGAGCTTTTTTGTCCAATGATTAAAAATTCATTTTTTTCTGAATTAAGTTGCAGGAAATTACTGATCATCCAATTTTTTATATCATCTATACATTCCGTTAATCTTGTTAATTGGTTAGTTTCTTCAGGGTGTGAAGAAATATAGAGCTGAGTAGCATCAGCATAACAATGAAATCTAACGCCATGCTTCCTAATAATATCTCCCAGTGGTAGCATGTACAGGGTGAAGAGCAATGGCCCTAGCACTGAGCCCTGCGGTACTCCATACTGAACTTGTGATCGGTGTGACGTCTCTTCATTTACTGCTACAAATTGATAACGGTCAGATAGGTATGATTTAAACCATGCCAATGCAGGTCCACTAATGCCTACATAATTTTCGAGTCTGTTCAAAAGAATGTTGTGGTCGATAGTGTCGAATGCAGCACTAAGATCGAGTAACACTAACAAAGAGATACAACCACGATCGGATGATAAGAGTATATCATTTGTAACTCTGATGAGAGCAGTCTCAGTACTATGATACGGTCTAAATCCTGACTGAAAATCCTCACAGATACCATTTCTTTCTAAAAAGGAACATAATTGTAAAGACACGGCCTTTTCAAGTATTTTTGAAAGAAAGGGTAGATTTGAGATTGGCCTGTAATTGACTAATTCTGTAGGATCAAGTTGCGGTTTTTTAATAAGTGGTTTAATAATAGCCAACTTAAAAGTTTTCGGTACATATCCTAATGACAAAGATGAATTAATGATATTAAGAAGAGGATCCATGACCTTTGGTAGCATCTCTTTAATAGCCTAGTCGGTATAGGGTCAAGCATACATGTTGTTGATTTAGATGAATTAAAGAGTTTAGCCAATTCTTCCTCTCCTATAGCAGTGAATGAGTGAAATTTTTCCTCAGTGACAGTACGATGCTCTGTCTTATGTGATACTGTAGTAGACAGCTGCATGGTTATAATTTTCTTCCTAATATTGTCTATCTTACACGTAAAGAAGTTCATAAAATCATTACTGCTGTGCTGTTTACAAACATCAGAAGTTGAAGCTTTATTCTTGGTTAATTTAGCCACTGTATCGAATAAATACCTAGGTTTCTGTTTGTTTTCTTCTAAGAGAGTCGAGAAATTAGCCGATCTAGCAGTTTTTACGGCCTTTCTGTATGCGATCATACGTTCTTTCCACGATTACGAAAGACCTCTAGTTTTGTTTTCTTCCAGCTGCGCTCCATTTTTCTGGCTGCTGTTTTAAGGGCCCGGGTGTGCTCGTTGTACTACGGCATTTTACTATTTTCTTTAATCTTCTTTTAGGGGAGCAACTGTGTCTAAATTACTGGAAAAGAGAGAGTCAATAGTTTCTGTTGCAACATCGAGTTCCTCTAAGCTATCTAGAATGCTGAGAAGATGATACTGATTAGGAAGATTATTTAAAAAGCAATCTTTAGTCGCCGCGGTGATAGTCCTGCCAGTTTTTAAACGGGTGGACTGCTTTGTAGCTTTAGGCAAATTAAGTATACATGATACTAGATAATGATCTGAGATGTCGTCGCTCTGCTGCAGAATTTCAACGGTATCAACATTTATTCCATGTGACAATATTAGGTCTAAAGTATGATTATGGCGATGAGTCCAATTGAGTTTAGAATGTCTTTAAATGCCAATCCCAATGTGTCTTTTTCATTGTCTACATGGATATTAAAATCAGCAACAATTAGTAATTTATCTACGGCCAGAACTAGCTCTGATAGAAAATCAGCAAATTCTTTGATAAAGTCTGTATTGTGCCCTGGTGGCCTGTATACAGTAGCTAACACAAATGTTACACGGGATTTATCATTTGCACTACATAAAGCACCAAAACTTCAAAGGAATTATATTTGAAACTAGACTTCTGAGTAATTCTGAAGATATTATTATAAATTACATTAGGGATGCACGAATATTCGCCACCGAAAATTTTCGGCCGAAAATGGCCCAAAAGTACATTTCGGTTTTCGGCTGAAAGACTTTTATCACCGAAACAATACGGCCGAAATGTTGTGATGACGCAAACAGAAACTGCGACCTGCATGTGCTTGTCAAAACGCGGTCTAAACATGCAACATGTCTGCGGACGTATATGGTTCATCTCACATCTGATAACGCATCTATGGGTTGTAACTTGAAAATAATGCTTTATATATGTTTCTGCTGATGGATACACGTGATGGCTCCTCAGTGATACACTACAACAACAGCGATAATAAAAGAAAAACGTGATCAAAACGGTCTCTCTTTGTAAACTTTGTTCAATGCATGCGAGTGCTGCCGTATGTTGGAATATGAGCAGTCGTTTTCGCGTCATCACCGGGTGTAGAGCCAGAAGACGCGAATGAGAACTCACGCGCGCTGTGAGAAGATCTGTCTCTGTGCACTCATCCGAAAGCGTGCACACGTCTCACAGCGCGCAAATATTGAGTTCTCTTGCGCTTAAACGGACAAACTCACACAAAAAGTATGTCACCATGTCCATCTTGATGAGTATCCTTGCAGACATAGTCTGTATATGCCTTAAGTGAACTGTATACAGTCGAGAAAGACGACGCATTTCGGTGCATTAGATTCATTAGCAGTCGCCTTCACTGCGGTCTGTTTAATGTCAACAAAGGACATCACTCACTGCTCTTGACTGAATAGCTTTTGTAAGTTTAATAAGGATTAATCTTTAATTTTAACAGTTAGATATGCATTTATTTGATTACTTTATTGATTACTTTATTAATCAGACTATTATTTGTTTGATTACTTTATTAAATTTCTGTACATTTCTGCAGGCCATTAGGCCTGTACATTATTATTTAATGTACACATGAGTGAGTCAAGTTAAACATTTTTAGTTTGAATTTTATTTTATACTGTGCATTGTTGCAATGTGCTAAATAAATATTTGCGTAATTTGTAATTGATTTATTATTTGAAACTTTAATATTAATTTATGCAATTGCAATGCCTTGATTTTTAGTAAAGTTACACAGTCATAGCCATAAATGCAATGGTACTAATAATTGGCATCATTTATTTCGTGTTTCGGTTTTCGGCTGGGCTTGGTTTCCTCTTTTTCGGTTTTCGGTTTCGGCCAAGAATTTTGATTTCGGTGCATCCCTAAATTACATCAACCCCTTCCCCTTTACTTTTCAGACGGCTCGTGTTTATAACAATAATCTTGTGGGGTGGACTCATTTAAAGTAATGTAGTCGTCAGGTTTTAGCCAGGTTTCTGTCAAACACAGCACATCTAGATCATTATCTGTAAAGATATCATTAACAATGAGCGCTTTTGGGGAAAGGGATCGAATATTCAGCAACCCAAGCTTTATCATTTGATTATCCGTATTATGTATATTGTTTATTTGTTGAACATCAATTAAAATATTACCGTTGAATGGTTTTGATGTTTTTTTTGTAATTACTAATTCGCGGAACAGACACAGTCTCTATGTGATAATATCTAGGTAAAAGAGTGTCTATGTGTTGGGATTTACCTGACTTCTGTAACGGGAGGCAGCTAGCAGGTGGTCGGTTAAGCCAGTCCGTCTGCTTCCTGACCTGGGCCCTAGTGAGTCAAGGTTTAGCTCTAAGACTATATGCCAAATTACTAGAGAGAAGGGTGGCACCACTCCAAGAAGGATGGTTTTAACAGGCCAGGTCTGCCCCAAAGCTTTTCCAATTGTCTATGAACCCTATGTTATTTTGCGGACACCACTTAGACAACCAGCCATTGAGTGATGATAATCTGCTAACTATCTCATCACTCCTTTTAACGGGGAGCGGACCAGAACAAAAAACTGAACCATCATACTAGCGATTTCACACACCTCTTTAATGTTAATTTTGGTGATCTCTGACTGGCGAAGTCGAACATCATTAGTGCCGACGTGAATAATAATCTTACAGAATTTACGATTAGCATTAGCCAGCACTTTTAAATTTGCTTTGATGTCAGGCGCTCTGGCTCCCGGTAAACATGTGACTATGGTGGCTAGTGTCTCTATTTTCACGTTCCGTGTAATAGAATCACCAATAACTAGGGCACTTTCAACAGGATTTTCAGTGGGTGCGTCACTGAGTGGGGAGAACCTGTTTGATATTCTAATCGGGAACGGAAGAGTGTTTTTTTTTATCCGCGACTATGCCGCCTCACCGTTACCCAGTTTCCCTACTGCGGGGGGCCCTGCAGCCAGAACCGGAGAATATACAGAGTTCACTAAGCTACTCGCATCCAAATCAGTGTCTAAAGCTGTAACATCCTCACTACTCTCAGATAAAGTCTGGATGCGTGTCTCTAATTCTGAAATCTTCTCTGCCAGCCTAATTATCTCTTTACATTTATCACATGTGAAGCCCTGTTCGCCGACAGAGAAGCCTATACTAAACATGCAGCAAACAGTGCATGTCGTTGCAAGTGACAACGACAGGAGAAGATGACATAGCTTATCGTGTTTGTTGATGAATCCAACTTACCACAATGGTTTGTTGGAGACTATTTACTATTCCAACTCACCACAGTTTTTTAATGATTTTTTATGAACTCAGAAAACAGGAGACCCGGGTGCAGAGATGACAAGCTAACAGACTAGCGAATGCTAATGTGTGAGGGTGATTTAGATTAAAAGCTAGTGATGTCAAATTTAATGTGATTGGCAATATTTAAACAATATATGGTGATAAGTAAGTTATATTTAGCAGTAGAACAAAGATAATATATCAAATAGAGATTCAAAAGCAAGACTGTACAGAGCTACAAACACTAGCTGAGCAGGAGGCAGACAGGAGACAGGAGACTGAAGCAATCGATCAGGAGCAATCGATATGATACGCTGTTTTTCGTGTGCATAAGATACGCACTTTATGGCGTATATATGACACGCTCTCTTGGGTAGGTTTAGGGTAGTGGGGTTTTGTATGTATAATACGCCATAAAGTGCGTATCATATGCATTCCACGACATTGCACACTCGCATACTATTTATACGCATTTTTCGTGAGATCCGGCTGGGTTAACCAGTATTAACCGCTAAGGGCCTCGGTTAACGGTTAATGAAAAACTTGAAAACGTGCAGCCCTACACTGCATGGTTTCAGCCGGCTCTTGAATGCCCCTTACCATTATAAATCTTTCGTTCTGGGTCTTTCTTCCCTGGCACTCAATTTATGTGGTTATTGGTGAGCGGTATAGAGGAGCATAATAAGGGCAGGCCCTGCTGTGTCCTGTCTGGAATTTTAACTATTAATTTTAATTATAACACAACTTAATCACTAAAATCCATCATACCTCTTCAAAGACTCAATCTAAACAGTGCGTGGGTTACACTCAGTGAATTTATCCATAGCAACTGTCCATTCAATTTAGAGTTTGACTATCTCTATGAACAAAGCCATTTTCTGTACATGGTGGAGGCTAAGATCAGACACAAGTTACTGGTCCTTGTGTAAAACAAAATCTTTCATTTAAGGTCTGTGTGTAAAATCATCTTATACCTTTTTAACTACTAAAACATATCTTATTATTTTCAAGTGATGCCCTGTGCTTTTACTTATCAATATCTTATCACAGGCTCAGATATCAGCTTTGAGCTTGTTTCGAAAGAAAGAGAGACTCCTAGGCATTCAGGACTGGAACTGCATTTTTATAAACTTTTAACTTCTCACTCTAGCACAGCATAAGACTTGGCTAGAGGTTACATTTGTTTTCTCAATAAACATCAGACATTATCCTTTGCCAGAAATGACGTTTTCAAATAACCATAGTTGTCATTTTTGTCTTTTGTTACTCTTTATATATGTTACTCTTTCAATTTTAGCCACAACACCAGAAATGACATGGTGGGCCAGATTCAGATAAGCAAATAGTTTTATTACAGCTCAGCAGGAGCTTATCTTTTGAAACCAAAACATCAGTTTCTAGGGTTTTCAACATTTTTAACACCAATTCTCCTACAGTGTTTTTACCAATATTCAGTCAACTAAACAGAATTTTCATAAGAGGAAAGGGAACAACTTTCTCATAAGTTTGTCATTTAAGCCTCCTACGTCACTATTTATTTTCTTGCCTCTCACTTGTTTTGCAGTCATTGTCTGTAATTTATATCAATAGATTTTCCTTCAAAAGGAATTCCTTAAGACTTCAATTTATTATTATTCAAACGTCCTAGACAGAGTATAAGTCACTTCTGTTTCTTTTTACTTTGGTTTGCTTACAGAATGTTAGTCTGGTGGCGTGATTTGCCTTTTTCTTTTCTACACATAATTTGTGAGAGGTTTAAGTTATGTTCAAAATGGCCATGCTGACCATAGTTAAAACACTCTCTGTCACCTGGTTTAGCAACCTTCAGCAACCTATCTTCTCTAATTTCAGTCTGGATCTCAGTCTCTGGGTCTGTGCTTAAAGCGTCAACTTCAACTTTGAACAGAGCTTGTGATCCAATAAAACACAAAGGCTTGCAATTCATAGTTCTTTATGGTTTTTCAAAAACATTTGGGTATCAAATTGTATCTTTAAGTCTGATTCTCAGTCTGTGTGTCAGTGCCTCTATCAGCAGCTGCTTGAACAGTCTGAGAAGAGAGCGTGAGAGGGGAGGGGGCAGATAAGACTGGCCGCCCATACATTTTGCCGTTTTTTTACTTTTCCAAAAACAACCTCAAGCCCTTTACATTTTGGCAATCAGACTATACCATCCCTCAGTTACTTCTGGGGTTTTTCTTTCACCTAGAAATTCAAAATTTTCTCTTTGTTTGTAACCAGTCAAGTTGCTGTTTAACTTTACATTTATAATTAAAGCCCTGACTGACCATTTTCTTAATAAGTCCTGCAAATTTCATTTGTTTTGAGGGCTTCAGAGCAGAGCTGCTTACAGCATTTGAGCTCTTTTTTTTTCTTTTTTTCTCAAAATCTTTATCCAGACTGATCAAGTTACTGATCATATTACTGAAATTGTCAGCCACAACTTAGTCAAAGTTCATACTCACCTGAAGTTATACCAGCAGAGATGGAGGCGGCGATCTTTAACCGACACAGCTGTGGCTTCTGCGTGATGAAACTGCAAAGGACACTTGTGCGGAAAAGTCACATACTGGTCCATGCCAATTTGGGTCATTTTCCTTGGGATCGTTCCAGGTGCATCTCTGGCAAACAAACCTATATCTATTTTTATTTTGTTTAACTAATAACTTAATTCCTGACTGCCTGATTCTCTAAATTCGGATCCCCTATCTGAGATGGAAGAGACAGAGCAGGTTTGCAGTGCTCCCTGGACCCATGATACTGTCTTCTTGGACTCTAACCCTGACAGACAGATCACGTCCCAGAGAGAAACGTGCCCCTGTAGAGGTGGTGATTAACACCAATACCCAGTTGGGGCCCTCTCTATTTAGGCACGCAATATGCGTCGTCTGCTACGCGTTAGCCGTTCCCAGTAGTAACTGAAGTAGTTTTACTGAAGAATAGTTTGCAGTTTCATCAGCAGAAGCCAGCTTCAAGTCTCACAAGGAGTTCGTAGGCCGCGCTCCTTCTCTACCGGTCTCGTCGTACCGTACATACAATTGTCCCAACAGTTATACTGTTCTCAAGGTCTAGCCACGTAATTACTTCAAGGTGTATGATTCTGTTTGGCTCAGAGAAAATGCACAGTCATGGTAAATTTCCACACAAGGATAGATAGCAAAGCATATCACTAAACTAGGTAGACTAGTTGTCGCCCCATGACTAGATTTAGATCATTGTTGACCTCGGAGGTTGCAATAAGGCGTCTTCACGTCTGGTGTTGTGTGCAGAAAATGTCCATCTTCAATATTGGGCATGCACAGATCATGCAACGCACACACATGCTCCCCAGAATCACAGCTCTCACAAGGTGGAGAGTCTTATCAACAAAGCACTTCAACAAAACATGCTGATAGCATGTGCTTTCTCTCAGTGTGAAGCTGTGAAGCTGCTTTGAAACAATCGTCATTGTAAAAGCGCTATATAAATAAAGTTGATTGATCAGTGAGAGGTACAGACAATAGTACAGGCAATATTCATCTTGATTCTTTAGTGTTTCAGTAAAAGGAAATATAAAATGAATAAAATATAATAAAAATGAAAGACAAATCCATATTTAATCCCTGGAAGCCGGGCTAAGTGAGCAAACACTGTTACTGCACTCCCAGCATGTTAGAGGCTGTGTTACACACATGTAGCTATCACGTGTTTAGTGACACATCACACATAGGCCAGACGCCACTTAAAGACCAAATACAAACTTTAGAAAACATAAAAGAAGAACATGCAATCAGTAGTTCTGTTGAGTAAAATCAACTGGATTTAATCATTAGAAATAGGAGGATAAATATTAATTTAAGGCTTTGATTATGAGTCTGATTAAGATATTTACAGGTATATTGAAGCGGCAGGGGATTTCAGACTCCCCTTCAGAGGTATGCTGCAAAGCATTTGTGAAGCCACAACATGCACAACCTTGAGGCGGATGGGCTACAACAGCAGAAGACCCCACTGCGTACCACTCATCTCCACTACAAATAGGAAAATGAGGCTACAATTTGCACAAGCTCACCAAAATTGGACAGTTGAAGACTGGAAAAATGTTGCCTGGTCTGATGAGTCTCGATTTCTTTTGAGACATTCAGATGGTAGAGTCAGAATTTGGCGTAAACAGAATGAGAACATGGATCCATCATGCAGGCTGGTGGTGGAGGTGTAATGGTGTGGGGGATGTTTTCTTGGCACACTTTAGGCCCCTTAGTGCCAATTGGGCATTGTTTAAATGCCACGGCCTACCTGAGCATTGTTTCTGACCATGTCCATCCCTTTATGACCACCATGTACCCATCCTCTGATGGCTACTTCCAGCAGGATAATGCAGCATGTCACAAAGCTTGAATCATTTCAAATTGTTTTCTTGAACATGACAATGAGTTCACTGTACTAAAATGGGCCCCACAGTCACCTGGGGCCTGTACCATTATGGTAGATCAACAAACTCAGGGTTATAGGATTAGTTTTGAGTTGACAAAACCAAACCAATCAATTCAGGCTTTGTTGGTCCCATGATGCTGATCATCAACTTTCTCTGTCAACTCAGGCTTTGATCCAAAATTTTGTGGAGCGCGTGCACGTGAAAGTGTGACATCAGCAGTGAGCAGCCAATCACATGCCTTTCAATGCAAAGTGTGACTCATTTCTTGTGAGAGAGCTAACGTGATTCAAAACTCTTTTGCTGAAGAGAAAGACATTAAAGTATATATAAAGAATTTAAAAGCATTTACAAAGAAATAATTTTCCATGTAAGAGGATAAATAAATAAATATATATATATATATATATATATTTTTTTTTTAATTTTTAATTATTATTATTATTATTAGGCCTCTGCAATTATAGGCCTAAACTGCTGTGATTGTGAATATGATTAAATAAACCGTTTTTATCAATATTATCTTATAGCCTACATTAATAGGCTATCTGTCCTGAGAGCATAATCTTAAAATCCCTGCACTTTTCGGATGTGTTCACGTAAAAGATTTCTATGGGTCAATGTATTTAGATTTAAATTCAGAGAGACCAGATATTCGTGACTGACGGATTTGGATTATTCTTATCCAAAATGAGATGATCGTGTGTGCCTTATGCAGTGTAACCCGACGGTTTAAAGCGCAGGCGCTCTCACGCAGAACGAATAACGGTCTAGAAGTAATGATATGACGTTCCAGTAAATGGAAAAAAAAAAATTATCCAGCTAAATTGAATAAAAAGCAGAACATTTTGACTGATGAAACATGAGGACAGTTAACACACGATGTGATCATATATGGTTTATGTGTATTTTTCAAGCCATCTTGGGGTATTTCCATATTTATATGAATAATGCAGTTATTGCCATAGCATCTCGTCGAAGAAAGATCTGCATCTGCTCCATAGCAATTGCTGAACGGATCCTTCTAGGAGAACCATCTCTATTCTTTACTGTCTCAATAAAATATGTTGCATGACTTTCGGGTCATTATTGGTCAAATACACTTTCAACCACATCACATTTTGTGAGAATCGCAGAGGCGTGACGTTTAATCTTATCGTAGCTACGAGTCAACGTGCCACATAAAGTTTGGACCAGTTCTTCACCAGCGCAGTTCTTTAGCTACTAAAAATATATAATGACTTTATTCTCAAACATTTCGACTTTAATCTCGAAATTCTAGATTTTTTAAAAAAATTTTACTTTATGTTCAGGGCTTCCCTACTGGTGAACTGGGAATAGAATAGAGTAAACATTCAAGTTACTTACACAATGTGTATCTGATATGAATAAAACGTGTCGAATTATTATAATGGAAAGGATTATTATTACCTCTTCCATAGACATCAGTGTGTAAATTATGTTAATGTTGATGACTTGTTCTAAAAAATAAAACTATACTTTCCACATTTTTTGTATTATGATCTTTAAATTTTTCTGAAAAAGCTTGGTTTTCACGAACACTTAGTCGTATTGTATAGATATCGAGATATCTGGCATGAAAATCGAGATATGAAATTTTGTCCATATCGTCAGCCCTAGTGCAGACTGTAAAGTGGGCACATTTCTACAAAAAAAGCAATTTTTGTGCTTCATTGTAATAATGTGCAGTGGTGTGCACTGTGTTGTGGGCGCAAAGTTACATTTAAAGTACTCATGGCGCAAGCCGGAGAGCGAGTCCACAGGGGTAAAAGGTAGTGTGCAGACGAGCATGTTTGACCACAGGGTAATTGACTGCAATATTTACATCTCCAGTCACCTGAACCAAGAGAACCGGGAGAATATAAGAAAGTCCATGGTAATCCGGCCGTGGCGGGATTTATGAGTGATTTTGTGGCACCGAATTAAGTGCTTATGCAGGGGTGCATACTGTGTAGTGGACACATTGCCTACAGTGTTGAACCTCTCCAGCAGCCTGAATAGGGGGGACTGGCAGCCACATTACAACACCGTTTATGCTCTAGACAGTGAGCGTGTGCTATGATGTAAGTCGTGCTCTAGTCAGCAAACGTGCGCTGTGGTCATAACAAGGCAGCCATTTTACAACTCCCTTGGTAGTAAGCACGCACTGCAGTGAGAACGGCTGTGACGTAAGCCTCATTCTCGACATATCCATTCTCGTCTAACATACTCTAGCATTCTCTGTCCACGACGCTTCTTTCAGCGCGGCGGGAGAGAGTTAGAGAAGAGGAGAGCTTCGGCTTGAGTTCGCTCGTATACTCTAGCATTCTCTGTCCGCAGCGCTTCTTCTGTGCGGCGGAACGAGAGAAGAGGAAGAGTGAAGCTGGTCCTGAAAACTGGCGAGCCGAGTCCTCGGGGGTTGCTCTTCTGAAGAGGCGTTTCAGCGGCAACATACACACTGATAGACAACAGAATAAAGGATATTTAACGCCAGATGGCGCAGCTGGAACAGTAGGTTGCTGAAGGCAGAGACCAGGCGGGAATCCGGCATCCTCAGGGCTGCAGATAAGTTCCGCTGAGTGCTTATCGACGGCGGGCTTCAATTCAAGGTCAACGACGGTATGGCTGAAGGAGATTAAATCTGAATTCCTATGGCAGAACACAATCTTTTATAGCCTCAATATGCTAATTCTAGCGACCTTGTTCGGTGGGATTTTCTAGCGACCCCTATTCGCTTCGCTCTCTCAGCCGCCGCCATAGGTTCCTGCAGTTGCCACAGCACAGCCAATCAGCACGCAGCTCGCTGTTCTATCTTATAGAATAATGCCTCATATTCTAGAAAAGGAGTTTTCCCATACGCAATACTGAGAGACCTCTCAAAGAGAACAAGCTCCTATATTTCTCAGTAGATTAATTTTAATTGATAATAAAGTGTAATATTAGGCTTGCTGCGATAGTCAGTGTTACAGGTGTCCGTTTTGATATTTTATAGAAGTAAAATGTTTGGTTCATAAAATGTATGTGATGAGCAGATTAACTACACTTAAAAACTGAGCGTGCAGTGCGAAACGAGGATCGCAGCACAAACTGCAGCATGAGTCAGATCTCATTCCTCACACGTGAGAAGCTGAATGACGAGATGATCACGGTTGATTTGGTTTAAAAATAAAAGCGCCTATTTAGGGGAGTCTGTGATTGTACTGTTTTGTTGTTGTGTTTTTATTAAGAATAGTAGGCTAATGAACCTACCATTTTAGCAGCCCACCCCGAATTGGCAAACCGAAGTAACGCCACGGCCGCATAGCGCATCTGACGGTGAGGGAAAATGTTCTCACTGTCACCTCCCTAACGGGTAAAGGCTAATATATTTTGATTCTATTATTCTATTTCCCACAATGTCAAACGAACGCAACTTAACCCAAAATGCAAGCTCCGGCTTGCGATTCTTACATATGCTCGTGCAGCTGCGCTCTAGAGAGAGAATATACTCCGTTGCAGGGAGCGCTAAGAAGCAAATAGATTTTTTAAGTAATACAAGGTTGGATTCCTATTCAACTGTCCATCCTATTTAAAAAACGGCTAAAAAGAGTATTGTATTATGACAGATTTTATAGTGCAAGCGTGAATGAGAAACGCTCCAATGGGGATGCCAGGTGTGCACAAAAAAGCAATATATTCGAATCCCAAAATTGAAAATCGAATACCAACCCATCGAACAAATATTTTAATATTCTAGTCCAGCCCTAATAAATAATAAACTTAATTCAATTAATATTTTTTCTAAATAGTTAAATTAAAAAATTATAAAAATCATTTAGCTGTTGTACCGAAATTGGTTCCAAGTACCATAATTTTTTATGGTATTGGTACGACTACTGAATTTTGGTACCGTGACATCCCTAGTCAGACCAATGTCATCTGCAAATTTTGCAAGATTATGCGTCGTCCCCACCAAGACTGGTAATACCACAAACTTTTTTAACCACCTTAAGCCTTGTTTATACTTTCATCTGGCTCCGCAGCACGAGCCTCCGCACCTCGTCCGTTTGTTTCTACTCGACAAGCTCGCTCACCGTTGTACTATTCTTTGAAACGACATGCAGAGGTAACACTACTTATGACAAAGCATCTTAACGGTACAAATAAATAACAGAGGCTTATCTCTTTTTAACGGGTCAGGTCTGCCCCAAATGCTTTTCCAATTGTCTATGAACCCTATGTTATTCTGCAGACACCCCTTAGACAGCCAGCCATTGAGTGATGATAGTCTGCTAAGTATCTCATCACTCCGGCGAACAGGGAGGGGACCAGAGCAAAACATTTTAACAATGTTAACTAATACAACCTTATTGTAAAGTGTTACCAATAATCTTTAGAGAATTTACAATTAGCATTAGCCAGAACTTTTTGATGTCAGGCGCTCTGGCTCCCGGTAAACATGTGACTATGGTGGCTGGTGTCTACAGTCAGAAATGAACAATGTACAGAGTTTACTAGGGATCCACCGATACTATATATTTTTTTCAGACCAAGCACAAGTACTTGCTGATACCGAATACGGATACGAGTACTTAATAATACCATTACAGTTCTTTAAACAATGTTTTATTTTCATCAGATGTTTTTCACTTTCTGGCTGTAACAAAGTAAATATGCAAATTGATGCTGTTGCTGACATTTTAACATTCAACTTGGTGTTTTCCTAAATAGAGATGTTCCGATACCATTTTTCCCTTCCCAATACAGATTCCGATACCTGTGCTCAGGGTATCGTTCGATACCAGTACTGATCCGATACCTGGGTGTGTCTGTGTATACACCTATCAATACTACCAGCCCTGTATGAATTGCTAGAATTTTTGAATGGTGTGCTTCAGACTTATCCCTTATTAAAACATGAACAAATACATACAGTGAAATACTGTATTTATTACAGTATTTTTATTATCTGACATTCATTTGACAGTAATATTATTTATTTTTCTTAAGAGAAAAAGACTTTCAAATGCAGCCACAAATCTAACAACGCAAACTGAACAAGGTATTTTAGTATTGCGATACAACTGTATTATAAACAGTGCAAGAAATAAATCTAGGAATATAAAAAAAAATTAAAGCTGCGAGCAGCGATGAAAGGGCGCACATGCACCGCCACCCGGTGGCCTCAGGAAAACAGTGAATAGTGGGCGACATGCATTTAAGTGGGTCAATATAGGAGAAATATGGCAAACTCACTTCAATGTGCCGCACTTCCTTCTGCCAGCAGGTGGCTTTTTTGACTATAACTGAATATTGCCATGTATATGTCTTCAGGTCAGGACTATTATCAAACATATGAAGTTTGAGGCAGATCAGACATTATATACCTGACTTACAACGACTTCCTGTATAATGGCGTAAATCACATACATTAGCACGAAGACACGTGTTGCAAGATTTAATGTGTTTCTAGCATGTTTGGGATTTCATGGCATTATTTAAAAGTGTTTCTGGGAGTGAAACTATTATAGTATATTATAGTATAAAGCATGCCATTTCCTGTTGCCAGCAGGTGGCGCTATGACTAACTGAATATTGACATGTAGATGTTTTTAGGTCAGGACTCTTATCAAACATGTGACGTTTAGGGCAGATCGGACATTGTATTACATTGGTTACTAACGTAACCTTGGTTCCCTGAGAAGAGGGAACGAGTATTGCGTTTGCTTGCCGTGCTTCGCTTTCTCAGGAGTTGCTTCAGTCGATTAACCTGGCGAGACAGGGAGTTATGTACCCTTGGCTATGCAAATTCTGTTGCCCCTTGTGGCGGGAATTTAGAAGGACCCGATTGGTCCGTCCCGCCCAGCGGTCTCGCCATAGGTTGCTGCAGTTGCAGCGGCACAGTTAATCAGCACGCAGCAGCTTCCTGCTGAGAGCTGTGCAGCTGCACTGCGTTATATGGTATTTTTTAGGATAAAAAATTGCTTCAATATCTCGAGGAAAGGAATTCCCCGTAGCGTTAGCAAACGCAATACTCGTTCCCTCTTCTCAGTAACCGAAGCGTTTTATTGCAAAAAAGTGAAGTATGGGTCCCCAGCATACAGAAACTGCTGGATGCTAATTTGCATAATTAGCATTATAAGCACTAGCTTAATCGTCCATTTTGACCACATATTTTGCTCTATAGTCAAGTCAACTTTATTTATATAGCGCTTTTAACAATGCAGATTGTTTCAAAGCAGCTTCACAGTGTTAAACAGAAAAATAATGCAACAGAATATATTTTGATTATCATACAGTAACAATGTGGGCTTTAGATCAGTAATTTGGTCTATATGGGTAATATAGTTTAATAATTAGATTTTCTTTTAAATTTATTTGAAAAATTGTTTTTCCCCAACTGAGAAAGCCAAGCCAGAGGCGACAGTTGCAAGTAAACCAAAACCCCATCAGGAGACCTAATGGAGAAAAATAAACCTTGGGAGAAACCAGGCTCAGTCGGGGTTCCAGTTCTCTTCTGGCCAATTAACAAACAGCGTATTATTATTCTGGCAATTTTAAAGGTCAGAGGTCATAATAGATCTGAATATTCGAAAGATCTGAGGCAACATGCCGGAGACGGGTTTATTGAGGATGATGTATCGATTAAATAATTATTAAAGTGTAATATGCGAAAGATCGGCAGGCAACACGCTGGAGACGGGTTGTTTTGAGGATGACATATCGATTCAAAGAATATTTTAACTAGGACTATTCAAACAATCGGAGTCATCACGCCGGAGACCGGTTTATTGAGGATGCCGTGTCGTGGCCAATTTCTACAATATGTGAGTGGTTTTAGAGGATGCTGGTTTCATTTCTGGCATTTTCAGAGTTCAAAGAGCTAATTTCAATTCATAATTTGAATTATGCTAATTTTTATTACTTTCAGGCATAATTTTAGGTTATTTTTATGTTTTTTTTTCAGGGTGTAGTGAAACTGAATCCCCTCCTGACAGAAAAAAAGCAATACGGGTATTTGACATAACTTAGATCCTGTAACTGTACAATGCATATCAATGGGGTAGCCCTTTAAGACACCCATTGAGATGTCATCGCCTAAGTCCATCACCATGTGTGATCAACGATATAGGTGTAAAAATATACACTATATACATGCCATACAAGACAGGCCCCGCAAGTCGCTAGGGCAATGCCCGAATGGCAGAAGGGCTGCCCAGGTAGGTCCGCAAGTTGTAAGATCCAACAAGGACCCAGCTTAAACTCTGCCAGATCTGGGCAACCCGGGTCAGCCCGCCAGACGCAAGGCTAACCAAGATGGCCTCACCTCCACACCATGCCAAACATGTGAATATGCAATATACAGTTGGTACGGAAAGTATTCAGACCCCCTTAAAAATTTTGTCTTTGTTATTTAGCAGCCATTTGCTAAAATCATTTAAGTTCATTTTTTTTGCTCATTAATGTACACACAGCACCCCATATTGACAGAAAAACAAAGAAATTGTTAACATTTTTGCAGATTTATTAAAAAAAGAAAAACTGGACCCACGTTATATTAGGTGTCCTTAACTACTATGTACTAACATTTTAATTAATAATTTGATACATTGCACTTATTGTGTACATACATGTTTTTACATTGTACTTACATTTTAAAAAATACCTGAATGTAATTACATCTGTAATTAATTTCTGTAGTTACATTTGTAATTACACAGTTGACACTTCCCTTACACCTAACCCTACCCTTAAACTTACACACACCACCACACCTGTCCCTAACCCTACCTGTATCCCACCTCAATATCAGCAAAGGTGTTTTGCAACACAATATGAACACAGTAAGTACATTGTACTTATTTTTTTATGTAAGTACATAGTAGTTAAGGCCACCTAATATAAATAAAACTGAAATATCACATGGTTCTAAGTATTCAGACCCTTTGCTCAGTATTTAGTAGAAGCACCCTTTTGATCTAACACAGCCATGAGTCTTTTTGGGAAAGATGCAAAAAAACACATTCATCTTTCCCTTGATTGCAACCAGTCGTCCTGTCCCTGCAGCTGAAAAACACCCCACAGCATGATGCTGCCACCACCATTCTTCACTGTTGGGACTAGGGCTGAACGATATTCTGTTTTAACATCGACATCGCAATGTGCCTTTTGAGCGATAGTCACATCGCGAACATGCGATGTGAAGGGTAGTAGCCCAGGGTCAAGTCAACTTTATTTATATAGTGCTTTTAACAATGCAGAAGTGTGTAAACCTCGTACACTAACTCAATCTCCATAGCAGTATCAACAACATAACACAGCGAAATACACAAAAATACTCATTACAAATAACAATAAGTACATAAACGACTTAAGCCTTTTCAAGGGGTGCTAAACAAACTACATTTTAAATCTGCTTAAATCCACTGAATGATGAACCGTGAGCTCTCACTTTCCATATCGCTCCGCATGACTGCATCACCCGTCAAAATAAAAGTCCCTACTTATTAAGACAGATAAAAACCTATTTAACCTACCTTAAACCTATTCAAACATACAGAAATGTCAAAAATATACACAAAGACAAATTCTAAAATACTTAATGAAGTATGTTACAAGCAACTTACTCTTGCTGCTCACTTTTCTTAATCAACATATGAAATAAAATAGGTTAATATTTAAACATAGCTTAACCAAGTCTCATATCAAGTGCACTGCCATACAGCCAGTGTTAGGCAGTAGCGAGATACAAGTTGTGACACTACTATAGCTTAACTACATGTTTCAGTAGCTCTGTTACTTTTAAAACAGGGTAGGCACACCGATAAAACCACGTTCGCTCAAATCCCGCTCAGACATTAAATGTATCTGTTCTGTACTGTAGCCTACTGTACCTGTTGTAGCCATTAAACAATGTATTTTGTTTCATATTTATGTTAAGATATTATAATGCTATTTTTAAATTTAGGCCATATTGATTATTAAAAGTGCAATATGTCAAGACAGAGTGGGTCAGAAATTATTTGACCACTTAATTAAGCTTTTTTTGTAGAAAGGCTTTTTTCTTTTATTTTTTTGTAATAATATTTTTGTTTTCTTGAACACACAACAATATACATCACATGTCTGTAACAACGCACATAATGTACAAAAACAAAACATACGAAACAAACAAACAAAAAGGGGCTCATATTACAAGAAAAGTTCAATAGCACAAATCAACATTGAGTAATACAATATGTACTTTGGGAGCCAGGGTTGACAACACATTACAGAAAATAATAGTTACTCAAATATATAAGCAATAAAGTAGAGTTAGTATGGTGCACAATAAAATACTTTTCTTATTAATAATGGCCCTCATCAAGGATTTTGTTCCTCCTCTATTATATGGTTAATATCCTTATGTTCAATAAATAATAAAAAGGGACTCCAGATCCTCTTAAATTTGTCTTCTTTATCCTTAAAGAATGCACAAAGATATTTCTCTTAACCAACAAGTTATAGTAGGACTTTTTCCAATAAATGTCGATGAGCCGTTTGGCTTGTAAAATACACATGTCAATCAATATTTGAATATCCTTTTTAATATTCCAGTTATCTGGATGAATTCCAAGAATGAAAACTCCAGGATCCATTGGTAATCTAACGGAGACTATATGCCAGGTCGTGTTATTAATTTCTTTTCAAAATTATTTTATTACATCACATTCCCACATGCAATGAATTAAAGTGCCTTTTTCTCTGTTGCATTTAAAACAAGTATCTGGTATGTTTCCATAAATTTTGTTTAATTTTACTGGAGTCATATAAGTACGCATAAGCCAATTGTACTGTATCATTTTTAGTCTGCTACTAACTGTCTGTGTTTGGGCCTTTAGACATTTTTGCTTCCACTTTTCTTTATCTATCATCAATCCGAGGTCTTGTTCCCACATGGCTAATCTGGATGCAGATGACTCCTGAGAGCCTGATAGTAGCATGTTGTATAAACAAGATATGTGCCCTCCCCCTTGACTTGGTTTTGATATACATTTTTCCAGATTAGTTAGTTCTGGCTCAACAAGTCCTTGTCCTCGGGCAGTACGTATAAAATTCCTAATTTGCAAATATTTATAATAGTGTTTTTTTAGGGATTTTGAATTTATCAACAATGTCAGCATATGACATTAGAACACCGTCTTTGTATAGGTCTTTAACTTTCCACATACCATTCTCAGCCCAGAAGTCGAAAGCCTAAATCCTTTCGACCAGGTATAAAATGATCATTCCCCCATATTGGGCTAAATACAGATAAAGAATCTTTTTCCTTTAAATAAATTTGTACTTTCCCCCAGACATTTATCATGTTCAGGAACATTATCGCCCTTAGCTAGGATGCCCAATAGTATGATTGTATATTTGGGTGTTTCAATCCTCCCCTATCATATGGTAGGTAAAGCAAAGACATCCGGACTCTTGGGTGTTTATTATTCCAAATAAACTGAATAAACATTCTTCGTAGGTTGGTGAAAAATGAAGTATTTGGGGGCAAAGGAATATTTTGGAAATGATAAAGTAATTTGGGTAGAATATTCATCTTCAATATATTAATTCGACCAATTAATGAAATTGGTAAACCTGACCATCTATCTATAGGCTTAGTAATAGAATCTGTTAGGGTGTTGTAGTTCGATGTGGTTATGTTTTCTACATCTAAAATAGCCTGAAGTCCAAAGTATCTAAATGAATCTGTTATGTTAAGACTGGAAGTTAAGGATGATCATTTTGACTTTTCCTCTTGATTAAGAAATAGAATAGAAGATTTAGATGGATAATCTTATAGCCAGAAAATGTCCCAAACCTTTTAATAAGATTGAGTAAAGCTGGAATAGATTGGCTGAGCTCTGTAAATAATAAAACATCATCTGCATATAGGGGTATATGCAGTGTGTTATTGAGCCAATCTTAATTCCTTTATGTTCCTATCAGCTCGTACAGCAATAGCAAGTGGTTCGATTCCCAAGAGAAACAAAAGTGGTGACAGAGGACATCCCTGACGGGTGCCTGTATTTACTTTAAAAAGCCTAGAAATTATTCCATTAGTCAGAATCTCTGCCCTAGGGTGTGTGTACAATAACTTTATCCATGAGCAAAATACTTCCCCAAAACCAAACCTTTGTAGAACCTCCCAGAGGTAAGGCCACTCTACCCTATCAAAGGCCTTCTCCGCATCTAAAGATAAAATTGCTGTATCTGGAGAGCCCTTTTTACAGTGTAAAATATGAAACAACATCCGGACATTGTGAAATCCCTGACGGCCTTTCACAAATCCATTCTGGTCACCGTCTGCTATCAGGCAAGATATTTTCTAGTCTTTTTGCCAATATCTTACTAAGTATTTTTGTATCAGAGTTTAGTAATGAAATTGGACGATAGGATTCACACTTTGTTTTTAATTTGTTGGGCTTAAGAAGGAGCATTATCAGTGCACCTCTTAAAGATGGTGGCAGTACACCTTTTTGGAATGATTCTTTAAACATATTTAAGATAGGAAAGGCTAATTTTTTCTTAAACTTCTTATAGAAATCAATAGGTATTCCGTCTGGTCCAGGAGATAGGCCTGCTCTCAGATTCTCAATAGCAGAATATTTCCTCTTCTGATGTTTCTGCTTCAAGATTGTCTTTTACCTCCTTAGAGATCTTAGGAATTGTAATCTCATTTAAAAAGCTTTGTTGTTGTTTCCTATCTTCTGTATATTCTGAGCTGTATAAAGAACTAAAAAATTCTTTAAACATATTATTTATTTTGACAGGATCCATTGTAATTTCTCCCCCATATTCCTGAATAGAATTAATTGAACTTTCTGATTGAAACTGTTTGATTCTCAATGCTAAAGGTTTCCCTGGCTTTTCTCCTTGATCATAATAGCTTTGTTTCAGTTTCATCATACTGCGTGCCACTCTAGAGGCGGACATCTCTTCATATTGGGCTCTAAGAAATAAAATTTTCTGATTAATTTTTGTATCATTCATTTGATTTTGAATTTGTCTTTTTCTAGGTTTTCAATTTAGAATCCAGAAGATTAAACTTTTGTTTTAATAATTTTGATTTTGTTTTAGTGAAACTTATTATTTGTCTTCTAATAAAGGCTTTAAATGCTTCCCACTTAATACTAGCTGATGTTTCTGAAGTGTTCATATCGAAATATAGGTCAATCTGTTGCTCCACATACTCAAAAACTTTGTGTTTCCTAGCCATTTAGGATGTAATCTCCAGTTTGGTGGGTCACTTCTTAAATTAGCATCCACATATATCAGAGATATAGAAGCATGATCTGATAGTACCATACTATCATACCAACAGTCCTGAATTTTTGACAGGAGAGGTGGTGATATGAGAAAATAGTCAATTCTTGAGTGGGACTTGTGCGTATTTGAGTAACATGAGAATTGAATATCTGTGGGCTTTGGTTTCTCCATACATCAGTTCAATTCAAGTCATTCCTAAAATTATTTAGCACTTTTCTTATTTGATTGTGTGACCGATCTATTCCAGAAGATCGATCTTTACCTGGATCTAGGGTGCAATTAAAGTCACCTCCCATTACATAGTGACCATGATATGAGGAAATATAGTTAAGAATAAGGTAGTAAAGAATGCAGCATTATCTTCATTGGGACCGTATACGCTAATTAAGTTCAGTGTTTCTGACAAAAGGGTTCCCTTTACAATAACATATCTTCCTAGAGTATCATAATTTACCTCAGACATCTGAAATGGTATAGATTTATGAATCAAGATAATTACCCCTCGCGATTGACTACTATAAGATGCAGAAAAGACCTGTCCATGCCATCTCTTTCTAACCTTTATTATATCTTCAGATCTTAGATGTGTTTCTTGAAGGAACACAACCTTGCACTGCAGTTGTTTGAGTTGTAGTATGACATGCTTGAGTTTTGTAATACTGTTAAGTCCCCTACAATTCCAGGATGTTATCTTTAGATTTACTTCTCTAGACATTGTTATATGCAATGCACCATTGTTCTCTATTCAACCCTTGTATGTCTCAACATACAACATAATGGACATCTTCGTAAACTTGTAAACCCAAAAATAAAAAGCAGCCCCTATAGTTAAGAAACCATTACACATAAAAAATAAATAAAATAAAAATAAAAACGAACAGAAAACGAATAATCTAAAACAAATTTCCCAGGTCTCTTGACCACCCTTACACCCTAAATTTAACTTCGCTATAGAAACAATCCGGGTCCTCCAACTCACTTCTTCACGAGGAACCGTTTTTATGTCAACAACTCGCCATCACTTCCATACTTAAGCTCTTTAGAATTTAGCACACTATTTACAGATATAAAAAAAAAAAAAAAAATATATATATATATATATATATATATATATATATATATATATATATATATATATATATATATATATATATATATATATATATATTTTTTTTTTTTTTTTTTTTTAAAAAGAAGGGGGAGTAGGCCTAGTTGAGTAAAATTATAAATTTCTCCACACATCCCTTTAAATTAAGTCTAAAAGATCAAAAGTAAATATTCAGTTATGAGGTGAACATACTTTGTCCAACTGATTTAAATCATTTGTTTCCACTCTTTCAGGCGTGATGCCATGTCCAACAATGTCTGGCAAAATTGTAAAAAAAAACAACAACAAAAACAAGATCACTAAATAAAAATAACAATGAAGAATAATGATTTTTCTTTTCCTTTTTCTTCCCCTCTTCTTAAATGTGTAAGGTGTCCATAATCAAAATCTATAGTCTTTGTTGTTATATTTTAATCCAGTTCGTTACATCAGTGACTCTTTTCAATTTGACTCTAATCTGGTGGATTGTTCAAAAAGGATTCAACTTCTCCAGGGTTGTCAAAAGTATGTGAGGATCCTTTGAAAGACACCTGTAGACCTGAGGGGAAGGCGAATTTGTAGACCAGACCTTTTGCTCTAAGCTTTTTCTTGACCTCATTGTATCGCTGGCGTTTCTTGCTGACCTCGGCTGAAAAATCTGGAAAGAGCATCACTCGCTTGTCTTCATACAGGACCTCTCTTTTTTCTCAGGCCGCATTCAATACTTGGACTTTATCTTTGTAGTTGAGAAACTTCATTATTAATGCCCTCGGCGGTGCTTTGTCATCCATCCTAACACCTGCGATTCTGTGAGCACGTTCAATGATCAGCGGTGAGCGAAGTGGTTCCATTCCCAGCGCATCAGGAGCCACTTTTCCATAAAACCACACGTGTCTCTACCTTCAGCTTTCTCCGGTAGCCCCACCAGCCTTGCGTTGGATCGCGACTGCGATTCTCAAGATCTTCTGTTTTAGCAGACAGCCACTTAACTTTGTCTTCCACCATTTTAGCTGTAGATTGCAGTTTGTTAACTGTATCCTCGGTCTGAGAGATTTGTTCCTCCGCTTCTGTCAGTCTAGCGGAGCAGTCACCTATTTGATTCTTAACGTCCGTCAACATGGTTAACACCGATTCGAATTTCACAGAAAAATCGGATTTTAATTAGACAATTGCTTGGATGATATCATCCAAGTTTGCAGGTTTACTTTGCTTCGATGTTTCTGCGTCTGAAGACTCGGACTCCGAGCTTTGGGTGACACCCACCAATTTCATCTCCTCTTGGTCCTCGGATCCAGAGAGTCCTTCATCGATCTGATTTAGACACTTTCCCTCCTTTATTTTTCGACAATTTGGGTGCCATGTTTGTCAGTAGTATATGAAATATCCATGAATACGTTCTATTAGTAATGCAAGAGCAATTATCAATGAAATTATATTAAACTGGAAGCGATGCAAGATAACGCTACCACTTATCTTGACGCCATAACCGGAAGTGAGAGAGCCTATTTTAAAGTGAATTTTGTTTTGTACAAATTGTGTCTTAATTTTAATCGATGTTTCATCAACCAATTGCTTGGTTTTAATAAATAAGAAACAAATAGACTATAGCAGACAATAATCGGTGACATGAGGGCACAGGAGTGAGCACTTGTGTTGCACATGAACGAACTAGAGCGTATAGGCTACTTCTGCACAGACATGAGAGATGTGTACAGAAAGCTTGAAAAGTCCTCTTCTAAAGCGATTGAAACAGAAAGAAAGCAAAGCGCACTGTTCACGTGAGCAACTCATGACTGGCGGTTCTGTTCGAATGCTGCACTCTTGCATTAGACTAATCCTGACTGACTCCTGAGTATTTAATTTAAGTTGCATACATTTTGTTCTTGCACTGATGTTAAATTTGTAACCATTTTGCACTTTCGCCGCTGTTTTCGCCACTTTGCAATATATTTAGCCATGATTACAATGAATAACACCAACACTTTTTTACTTTGGCTAAGAAAAGTTGACTTAAAAGATTGTGAACCAAAATGCTTATAAGTTGTTTTATTAAAAATATATTTATTTTAAGTTATATTGTTGTAAACCAATCAGGGGGGTTTGTGTAAAGCTGCTGTTTTATTTAAAAATGTTTTCTGCTTTTGTTCTAATTTTGGAATAAAATATTAAGTGACTTTTTTGTCACTTGAAATGAAGCTTGCTTATTAGTGAAATTATTAATATCATGGAATGGTAATTATTGACTTTAGCCTGTATTGATGGCTCTCAATATCGCAATATACAGGTCCTCCTCAAAAAATTAGCATATTGTGATAAAAGTTCGTTATTTTCCATAATGTAATGATAAAAATTAAACTTTCATATATTTTAGATTCATTGCAAACCAACTGAAATATTTCAGGTCCTTTATTGTTTTAATACTGATGATTTTGGCATACTGCTCATGAAAACCCAAAATTCTCAAAAAATTTGCATATCATGGAAAGGTTCTCTAAACGAGCTATTAACCTAATCATCTGAATCAACTAATTAACTCTAAACACCTGAAAAAAAAAGATTCCTGAGGCTTTTAAAAACTCCCAGCCTGGTTCATTACTCAAAACCGCAATCATAGGTAAGACTGCCGACCTGACTGCTGTCCAGAAGGCCATCATTGACACCCTCAAGCAAGAGGGTAAGACACAGAAAGAAATTTCTGAACGAATAGGCTGTTCCCAGAGTGCTGTATCAAGGCACCTCTGTGGGAAGGAAAAAGTGTGGCAAAAAACTCTGCACAACGAGAAGAGGTGACCGGACCCTGAGGAAGATTGTGGAGAAGGACCGATTCCAGACCTTGGAGGACCTGCGAAGCAGTGGACTGAGTCTGGAGAAACATCCAGAGCCACCGTGCACAGGCGTGTGCAGGAAATGGGCTACAGGCGCCGCATTCCCGGGTCAAGTTACTTTGAACCAGAAACAGCGGCAGAAGCGCCTGACCTGGGCTACAGAGAAGCAGCACTGGACTGTCGCTCAAATTTTGCATGTCATTCGAAATCAAGGTGCCAGAGTCTGGAGGAAGACTGGGGAGAAGGAAATGCCAAAATGCCTGAAGTCCATGTCAAGTACCCACAGTCAATGATGGCCTGGGGTGCCATGGCAGCTGCTGGTGTTGGTCCACTGTGTTTTATCAAGGGCAGGGTCAATACAGCTAGCTCTCAGTAGATTTTGGAGCACTTCATGCTTCCATCTGCTGAAAAGCTTTATGGAGATGAAGATTTTGTTTTTCAGCACAACCTGGCACCTGCTCACAGTGCCAAAACCACTGGTAAATGGTTTGCTGACCCCATGGTATTACTGTACTCAATTGGCCTGCCAACTCTCCTGACCTGAACCCCATAGAGAATCTGTGGGATATTGTGAAGAGAAAGTTGAGAGACGCAAGACCCAACACTCTGGATGAGCTTAAGGCCGCTATCGAAGCATCGCTGATTGCATCCATGCCACGCCGCATTGAAGCAGTCATTTCTGCAAAAGGATTCCCGACCAAGTATTGAGTGCATAACTGAACATACTTATTTGAAGGTTGACTTTTTTTGTATTAAAAACACTTTTCTTTTATTGGTCGGATGAAATATGCTAATTTTTTTTAGATAGGAATTTTGGGTTTTCATGAGCTGTATGCCAAAATCATCAGTATTAAAACAATAAAAGACTTGAAATATTTCAGTTGGTGTGCAATGAATCTAAAATAAATGAAAGTTTAATTTTTATCATTACATTATGGAAAATAATGAACTTTTACCACAATATGCAAATTTTTGAGAAGGACCTGTATATCGTTGGTAAAACAAATGTCGCAAAGTTATTTTTTTTCCAATATCGTGCAGCTTAGTTGGGACTGTATTGCACAGGTGATGAGCAGTGCCTGGTTTTCTCCACACATACCGCTTAGAATTAAGGCCAAAATCTTATTTCTCACCGTCTTGTAGTCCTTCAGGTGTTTTTTAGCAAACTCCATGCTGGCATTCATGTGTCTTGTACTAAGGAGAGGATTCCTTCGGGCCACTCTTCCATAAAGCCCTGACTGGTGGAGGGCTGCAGTGAGACAAGTGTGTGTGTGTGTGTTTGTATTTATATTAGGGTTGGGATAGTATGGATTTTTTTCTTACCGTGGTTGAAAAGCAAGAAATTCCCATGGTTCAGCGGTAAACCGCTTTTAAACCTGTGATGCCATGCCCCCTGTTTCACGTCTTGTTGAGTGTGACACACACTAATCTTCTTCTATAGTAAACTAAAAACTTTGCAGGGATTGCTCTTTAAATTAAATTTAGAGTATAACTAATGCATATATGCTATTCTAAATACTGTAGTCTATGCCAGATATATAGCATACTTTATACATTTTAAAATAATAAACGCTCAAACATCCATTTCATAAGCATGCATGTTTATTTTCCGTCAGGGAAACAACACACTACAGCCTGTAAAACATTTAAATGATGATAAGTAAATAATGGTAATCTTAAGAATATAAGAAAATTAAATAATTGTTTAAAAAAAGATTTGTTTCATAGCCTATTTCCCCGCAAAGATGTGTCAAATGCTCTGCGCTTTGAGATGAATGTGGGACACGAGCTAGATAGACACCTTCTCGAATATCTTCATGTTTTCTCCTGATGTTGCAAAGCAACACTTGTAAAACGTCTGGAGAGTGAATTTTATCTTCCACAGGGTCAAGACATTAAGGCTATGTTTGATTATGCACTGCCATAGAAAACGAAAGTAAAATCGCTGGGTGTGAAATGTGCTAAATACTTGATGCGCCTCAAGTCTAATAACAGGAAAATAATAAAATTGTTTAAATAAAATTTCATCCTACCTTACCACAGTAAAAGATGTGAATGGGTATAATAACTTAAGCAAACGAAAGGAAGAAACGTTTACGAAATCGCAAGTAGAGCATCTCACAGCTTACATTGCGGTGATTTCCTCCATGTACAATAATGTCAAGTCAAGTCAACTTTATTTATATAGCGCTTTTAACAATGCAGATTGTTTCAAAGCAACTTCACAGTGTTAAACAGGAAAATAATGTAACAGAATATATTTCAATTGTCATACAGTGACAATGTGGGCTTTAGATCAGTAATTAGATCAGTAATTTAGTTTATACAATTCAATTTAATTCAAATATATTTGTATAGCGCTTTTCACAATACACATTGTTTCAAAGCAGCTTTACAGAAAGTGCATTTCATAAATGTACATTGAAAACATCTTAGAAAGAGAATGTTAAAGAAAAATGTTAGAAAAAGTTAATCAATCATGTATTAATTTAGGCCCTAACAAAGCTGGTGTCGAGTCGTCTCATCACAGGTGTTGGGGCATCTGAAGTCTCCATTAGAGGCTGGATACAAACTGGAGCTGACAAACTATTTACCTCGGGACTAGTGTCCCGAGATAACAACAGAAAAGCAGATGGGAAATAATTAGCATAGCTGCTATTCAGAATATTAATGCTTTTGATCCGATTTACCTGTAGTATAAAAGGTAATTATGATGTGAATGCTTGGCTAAAGAGATGCGTCTTTAATCTAGTTTTAAACTGGGACAGCGAGTCTGAACCTCGAACAATATCAGGAAGACTATTCCAGAGTTTAGGAGCTAAATGTGAAAATGCCCTCCCTCGTTTAGTGGACTTAGATATCCTAGGAATGACCAGAATCCTCGAGTTTAGTGATCTTAAAGTGCGTGATGGATTGTAGGGCAATAGAAGATTTGTTAAATACACTGGAGCTAAACCATTTAGGGCTTTATAGGTCAGTAGCAATACTTTGTAATTGATACAGAACTTAATAGGTAACCAGTGTAGAGATGATAAAATTGGTGTTATATGATCATATTTTCTTGACCTAGTAAGAACTCTAGCAGCTGTGTTTTGGACTAACTGTAGCTTGTTTATTGAGGATGCAGGACAACCAGCTAATAATGCATTACAGTAATCTAGTCTCAAAGGGCATGAATGCATGAACTAATGTTTCTGCATCAGAAATAGATGTTACGTAGCTTAGCAATGTTTCTAAGGTGGAAAAATGCTGTTCTTGTAACATATTAAATATGATTTTCGAAAGACAAGTTGCGGTCTAATATAACACCCAGGTCTTTTACTGTAGTGGATAAAGTGACAGGATATCCTTCCAAGTTAAAGTTGTATTGTGAGAGGTTTTGTGGGCAGTTTTTTGGACCAATAAGTAATACCTCCGTTTTATCTGAATTTAATAGCAGAAAATTACACATCATCCAGTATTTAATGTCTTCAACAAACGCTGTCAGTTTAGATAATTTAGCGTTATCATCTGGTCGTGATGAAATATATAATTAAGTGTCATCAGTATAACAGTGAAATTAATTCCATGTTTTCTTATAATATTACCAAGTGGCAGCATATTAAGAATAGCAGAGGGCCTAACACAGATCCTTGTGGCAGCCCATAGTCTAATGATGTTATCTTTGATTTTTCCCCATTTAGACAGACAAAATGGTAGCGGTCTGATAAGTACGATCTAAACCAGTTTAATGCCTGTCCCTGAACACCAGTGTAATTTTGAAGTCGATCTAAGAGTATTTTATGATCTATAGTAACGCAGCACTAAGATTGAGTAGCACTAATATTGAGATACAGCCTTGGTCAGAAGCTAGAAGTAAATAATTTGTGATTTTAACGAGCGCAGTTTCTGTACTATGATGCGGCCTGATTGAAATTTTTCATAGATATCATTTTCTTGCAAGAGCACAATTGAGCATACACAACTTATGACTGCCAACTTGAATATTCTTGGAACATGACCTTAAGATAAAGACGAGTTAATAATATTGAGAAGAGGCTCTTCCACTACAGGTAACAACTCTTTCAGAAGTTTAGTGGGTATTGGATCTAATAAACATGATGTTGGTTTAGATGCAATGATACGTTTATTTAGCTCTTCCTGTCCTATAGTTGTAAAGCGGTGTAGTTATAAACACGAGCTACGTCTGAAAGGTAAAGGGGGAGGGGTTGCTGTAATTTATAATAATATCTTCAGTATTACTCAGAAGTCTAGTTTCAAATATAATTCCTTTGAAGATTTGGTGCTTTATGTAACGTTATGTAGTGCAAATGATAAATCCCGTGTAACATTTGTGTTAGCTACTGTATATAGGCCACCAGGGCACAATACAGAATTTGCTGGTTTTCTATCAGAGTTAGTTCTGGCCGTAGATAAATTACTAATTGTTGGTGATTTTAATATCCATGTAGACAACTAAAAAGACACATTGGGATTGGCATTTAAAGACATTCTAAACTCTATTGGAGTTAGGCAACACGTGTCTGCACCTACTCATCGCCATAATCATACTTTAGACCTAATTTGTCACATGGGATAAATGTTGATACCGTTGAAATTCTGCAGCAGAGCGATGACATTTCAGATCATTACCTAGTATCATGTATACTTAATTTAGCTAAAGCTACAAAGCCGTCCACCCGTTTAAAAAATGGCAGGACTATCACCGCTGCGACTAAAGATTGCTTTTTAAATAATCTTCCTCATCAGTATCATCTCCTCAGCATTCCAGATAGCTTAGAGGAACTTGATGTTGCAACAGAAACTATTGACTCTCTCTTTTCCAGTACTCTAGACACAGTCGCTCCCTGCGCTTAAAGAAGATTAAAGAAAATAGTCCAATGCCATGGTACAACGAGCACACCGGGCCCTTAAAACAGCAGCTAGAAAAATGGAGCAGCTGGATGAAAAAAACTAGAGGTCTTTCGTAATTCGTGGAAAGAACGTATGATCGCATACAGAAAGGCCGTAAAAACTGCTAGATCTGCTTATTTTTCGACTCTCTTAGAAGAAAACAAACACAAACCTAGGTATTTATTCGATACAGTGGCTAAATTAACCAAGAATAAAGCTTCAACTTCTGATGTTTGTAAACAGCACAGCAGTAATGACTTTATGAACTTCTTTACGTGTAAGATTGACAATATTAGGAAGAAAATTATAACCATGCAGCTGTCTACTACAGTATCACATCAGACAGAGCATCGTAGAGTCACTGAGGAAAAATTACACTCATTCACTGCTATAGGAGAGGAAGAAACTCTTTAATTCATCTAAATCAACAACATGTATGCTCGACCCTATACCCACTAGGCTATTCATTTCCTCTAGTTCATCTGTTTGTTTGGGTTCACTGAGCAGCTGAGACAGATCATGTAAGCTATTTGAGAATCTATCTATAGTGGTGGGAAGGATTGTTCTGCCTGGTCGATAACGTGGCGCAACATGACAGATTTCAGTAGTACGCAGTATGCAAGTTACCATGTAATGGTCAGTGACATCATCACTTTGCATTTAAGCAATAATTTAGTAATATTTTAGCAGTTCTCTTTCCATATTCCTTTAAGAACTTGAAACTAGAAAATTGTTACAGTTGTCTTGTTCTATTATATAAAAAAATGCTTATGTTTTTGACAACTCAAAGAGCAGCTCTAAACAACATATCCGTCTTTAGGAAGAACATGAATGAAAAAATAGTCATCATTCTAAGGGGATAAAAAGTAGGCCTAGTTATCAGTATGGTATGTGTTCAACTGTTCGGAAATAGTTTAAGACAATTAATTGTTCATAGAAGACTATGGACATGGCTGTTTTATTGTTTTTGTTTGTTTGTTGTGAACTTGAATATCATCTTCTGTGAGAAGAGAAACTAGATGGCAGGTTATTTTGCTAGGTAAGTTTTCAATTGACTGAAGATATAAGTTATTGTTACTGTAATGGAGGTTCGTGTGGGTGTGGAAGGAAGAAGACGGGTCGGCGAGACTGGGACTGCACACTTTTATTCACTAGACTCTCAAAACAAAAATCACGCACAAGGGCGTCTGCACAATCATATACTCCAAACTCAGTATGCACGTTTCTCGTATGTCAGCGGCAATTTCACTCAGGTCACAGCAGCATTGGTAGCAGCACGACAGTAGCAGTCCCAGTCCAGGTCTCTCTCTCTGACGCTCTCTTTGTCGCGGCTTAAATGCTGTCTCTCCCGCCAATTACTGCAATTAGACACAGGTGTTAGTGATCTGCACTTGACCTACTTACACACCGCTCGGCTCTGCTCCCTCTCTTCCGCTACAGACCTCGCAAAACCACGCCCCACAGTTACATTATGTTGCACATAAATGTTTTAAATTTGACAATGTAACGTGGTACATTTCGAACAAAGGTCAGAAAGTCTAGTCTAAAAACGGCATAGCAAAATGTGCTTTAAAAAAAAAAAAGTAAATATAGCTGCAAGCAGCCATTGTCGGGGCCAAGTCTAACAGAAGCAAACAAGGAAGCTAGCAGCAGACCAACTGCATAAAGGAGAAGACATTTGGAGACAGTTTTAAGCAAAAATGTTGAAACCCCACATATACATTGAGTTGTATAGAGCCAATTTCATGTTTTGTTTAATTATAGAGCCACCAAGAGGCACAATCCTACCAATTCTTTTGTGTGTCCTCAGAGTGAGCACATAGATGTGTGTGTGAATTTAGCTGAAAATATCTCTAGTTATAGACATTTATATGAAAAAAACACATAAAAAATGACTGACACACGACTTTGATAGGATTTTACTACCACTTACTATCAATATTTTGAAATTTGGTCAACATTAGCTAGCTATTGACCTATGTTTCCGAACTTCTGATGCTGGTTTCGTCTCGATCGGACTAGCGATTTCGAAGCACTTAATTGACTTAATTACTACCCTGCACAAACCATATACCGAAACATGGCAAGTCTGGTATCGTTGGACTCGGCAAGGATTCAGGAGCCAAAAAAAAGTTACTCCCATTAAAATAAGTCAACCACACCCAAAGTTATAAGCATTTGAAAAACAAAATTCTCCACTAGGTGGCGCTGTTTCGAAACTTCTCAGGCTACTTCAGGGCATCATGGTGATGACCCATACCGAGTTTCGTAACAATCCGTTCATGTGTTCATAAAATACAGCATTTTAGCACATAATTCAAAATGGCCGACAGCCAAAATGGCCAATATCAGTGGACTCGGCATGACGCCCTGAATCTAACGAGACACCCATTTTATATTTTTGGACAAACGGTTCAAAAGTTATAAGCAAAAATAGCCATTTTTCGTATCTCCGGACCAGTAGGTGGTACTGTGCCGAAACACTGCATGTTATATATACACACACATATTATATATATGTGTGAAAAACACTATAACAATGGCCTAAGTTCACGGTTCGATTCAATTCTCTTGAAATCAGAGCAACTTATGACATGTACCAAGTTTGGTTTGAATACGATTAAGCGTTGCGGAAATATAGCTGTAAGTGTATTTTTGCAACCCCAACGTAAAATTGTCAACATGGTCTGAAGATGTTAATTAAAATGGCGGAAAATTTGCAATTGAATCGGAGTCCGGGAAAAAATAATTTTGTTTCTTGAGAATCGAACCCTGAACTTAGAATTGAAAATTTAATCGAATCGAGGATTTGGAGAATCGTGACATCCCTTATGACATAGGTTTTGCATGCTTTGATTTTCTCTGGCGCTCCCAGCGGCTTCAGATAAATGTCCACAAAGACATTCCCGGTTCCAGAATCAAATCACTGAGGGTGCTTCTGAAATTACTGAGGGTACTCTAGTAAAGTGCAGATAGGCTAAGCAACGGCTCCACTATGGCAGTGAACAGTGTGAAATTATTATTTAAACTAAAGTCATTTACCAACAATTGGAATTTCAAAAATATTTTGCTTAATCTATTAGTCTGCCTTTACATTGCTCTAATGTGTTACTAGTATTTTAACATGTCATAAAGCTTTTGTGAATTTAGATTATATAGTAATATTTAGATCATTAGTGTTTGGAGCATACATATGTAAAATGTTATATGCTATATCCTCTGCTCTGCAGAAAACACCAGAACCCCTTTATTGACAAAATTAAAAGTCACGAACAGACAAACAATGGGATTTTTTTTTTCATTCACCAATACATTTTTATGCTTCAAGTTTTTTATCCGAACTTTGTATAAAGATGATTTTCAATGTTATGAAAGATACAGAATAATTTGATATACCATTTTACTTAATGCAATATGTGTGTGAACATGGCCATAAATGCCATTCCCATTCTAGGCAATGCATCTATACACGGTAACTAATTTGCATATTAATTTATTTTGGGACAATATGTAATGTAAAAAGACTGTAATAGTTTCATAAGAATGTCTTATATATCATAAGAATATCTAGACTTAAAACTGTGTATGTTGTCAGAGAAATTTGCTAAAATATAATGTCCTCTACAAAGGCAAAACCTCTGGGTCTCAGGAGGATATCTCGTCGTGAAGAGTGACATTTATATTTAGATGTCAATTCGAAACATTGCAGTATGCAATCGGGTCCTCTTAGCAACAATAGTTTTATTCATTGAATGTCTGTAACCTTGAAAGTGAGCCAAGATCGCATAGCGATCACGAAAATGCTGTTGCTTTGTCAGTTCATCTCGATCTCACAAAGTTCCATAATAAAAATAAAGTTGTCAGCAATACAAGGTGTTTTATATTTAGATAAAGGTGTTTAAACGACAAAACACATTCACTTCCACATATTTGCCAATCAGAATATATCATAATTCATAATATAGATAACAAGTTTGAAGGAAAAACGAAATAAACGCAATGCTTGTCTCTGAATGCATGACGTGTCAGCATTGAAATAATGCGTTCTAAATCATCTTTGGCCGATCTCTAGAACCGATCGCAATTTGATGGCGTCAGTGCGTGAGGACGTACATTATGCATGGGGTAGTTGCAAATATTTAAATGAGAGCTTTGAAGTTGTCAGTCGTGTTGTCATGTGAACTGCAGTTGACAACTGCAGTTGTCAGTCTGTCCTAAGTGATGGGCGAACGCCACAAAGGCTGCGTTACAGTCTGGTCACGTGACACGCGACGCAAACATAACGCAGTCTGCAGAAGCAATATCAATTTGGCACGTTATGCCTACCGGCCTGGCTACAGGAAAGAAAAGTTTGTGTTTATTCAATATAATACTGTGTTGGTTATACTATACAATTGGAGCGGGAGAAAAGGTCCTCTCTCCAAAGATTCTGGATAAATTTTGAGCTTAGATTTTAACTGCAGGTGCGCGATGGCGGTGCGTGTGTTTTAGAAACACCCATATTCTGCTTGCTTCCATTCTCAATCAATCAATCAATCAACTTTATTTATATAGCGCTTTTACAATGACGATTGTTTCAAAGCAGCTTCACAGTGTTAAACAGGACAACATTGCAACAAAATTTGATTTGGCTAGTTTAATTTGGATAGTTTATAGAATTATATATGACCAAATTAATAAATTCTATTTGTATATTTAGTTGAGTAACTTGGATCATAACTTGAGTGTCCCCAACTGAGCAAGCCAAGCCAAAGCGACAGTGGCAAGGAACCAAAACTCCATTTCTCTCTCTCTCTCTCTCTCTCTCTCTCTCTCTCTCTCTCTCTCTCTAATATTTCATAACGTTTGTAAAAAAGAGAATCACAGTGATATTAGCGGGCTTCATGTCACATTGTATGCAACATCAAGCAAAGTTTCTCAGCGCATATCCTATAAATGCTCTATAAAGTCTTAAATTATGTCGTTAGGAATGCAGTGCTTATGTATTAAAAATATTTAACTCACTGACAGAAGGCTTTACGTTTTTAAATGCTCGCATCGCGCATTGTGAAGAGCGCATGCGGCTGTGTGCGTTTGATGCAAAATGAGTGTAAACAGTCAGTAATGTCTTAAGGGATTAAACAGACAGGACAAACCACATCTTATATTTTAAAAGACATCTGTGCATTAGTGTGAATGCAGATCTCCCGCTGTCTCACAGTTCAGATCACTCACAGTTCAGATACTCTTAAATACTAAAAGAGTATTCATTGCTTAACAAGAGCTGACCCAAGGCATAAGCGAACTAAGCGGCTGGGGGCACATGAAATGACTTCTTGCTGCATATGTTATTTCATGATGATTGAAACCGCGAAATGGCCATAAAGGGCTACTTCAGCGATTAGCATTAAAGGGGTACTTCAGCGCTGGGAAGATGAATTTGTATTTAAACTGGGTCATTAATGTAGTAGAAATGTGAAATTATTTTTGAATTTGGTGCCTTCTAGACTGAGAAAACACAGAACATGTATTTTTGTCTCATGGGGATGAAAGACAACAATTCCCAGAACGCACTGCTTCACTGCCCTACTCTAGGCACGGCTAGTCGGCTACTGGATTACTGGATCACTTGCCTACCGCGTTCATTTTCAAAAAATCAGTTCAGTTAGAGATACTACAATTAAAAGCTGAACGTGCCTGTTCGATATAATGCGAGTGAGCCGATTGAGCGTCACGGCACAAACGCAGGTAATCGCGGGATTCGCGGCTGCGGCTGCATTCACAGCACGTGATCAGTCTGGCGCGTGTTCAGTTCATGTCTTTGGAAGCTTAACTTTCATAGGAAGTTCATTTTAAAAGTTAAAACACTCACTTTGGTCTCCACCACTCCGTTTACATGAATCTCCGCAGCTCCGCGAGCCGAGTGCTGTGAGTGTGATGTTGAAAACATGTGGAAATAGCACCCTCTGCTGGCTGTAGGCTCTAATCTTACCCAGTACATTTCTCTACAGCGTAAGATTAACATACACACACACAAATGCCCCTTCTGTCTTAGAACTAATTAAAAACACAACGGTCCCCCTGACACCTTTGAGTCTCCAAATTAGGTGTCCGCGACCCCCTGCTTAGAGGTGTTTTTGTATTGTAGAGACAGATGTTTGACTTCTGTGTGAACTCAAACATAAATAATAAAATTTTCCTCACCAATTCCCCCTTTTTATCATTCTTTGATAACTCATAAGAAAATTTTTTAATGTATATACAGGTCATTCTCAAAAAATTAGCATATTGTGATAAAAGTTTATTATTTTCCATAATGTAATGATAAAATTAAACTTTCATATATTTTAGATTCATTGCACACCAACTGAAATATTTCAGGTCTTTTATTGTTTTAATACTGATGATTTTGGCATACAGCTCATGAAAACCCAAAATTCCCAAAAAATCTAAAAAAATTTGCATATTTTATCCAACCAATAAAAGAAAAGTGTTTTTAATACAAAAAAAGTCAACCTTCAAATAATTAAGTTATTCAATACTTGTGCACTCAATACTTGGTCGGGAATCCTTTTGCAGAAATGACTGCTTCAATGCGGCATGGCATGGAGGCAATCCGCCTGTGGCACTGCTGAGGTGTTATGGAGGCCCAGGATGCTTCGATAGCTGCCTTAAGCTCATCCAGAGTGTTGGGTCTTGCATCTCACAACTTTCTCTTCACAATATCCCACAGATTCTCTATGGGGTTCAGGTCATGAGAGTTGGCAGGCCAATTGAGCACAGTAATACCATGGTCAGTAAACCATTTTCCAGTGGTTTTGGCACTGTGAGCAGGTGTCAGGTGCTGAAAAACAAAATCTTCATGCTTCCATCTGCTGAAAAGCTTTATAGAGATGAAGTGCTCCAAAATCTCCTGATCGCTAGCTGCATTGACCCTGCCCTTGATAAAACACAGTGGACCAACACCAGCAGCTGACATGGCACCCCAGACCATCACTGACTGTGGGTACTTCAATCAATCAATCAAATTTATTTATATAGCGCTTTTACAATGACGATTGTTTCAAAGCAGCTTCACAGTGTTAAACAGGACAACATTGCAACAAAATTTGATTTGGCTAGTTTAATTTGGATAGTTTATAGAATTATATATGACCAAATTAATAAATTCTATTTGTATATTTAGTTGAGTAACTTGAATCATAATTTGAGTGTCCCCAACTGAGCAAGCCAAGCCAAAGGCGACAGTGGCAAGGAACCAAAACTCCATCAGGGCATGATGGAGAAAAATAAACCTTGAGAGAAACCAGACTCAGTCGGGGTGCCAGTTCTCCTCTGGCCTATTATTAACAGTGTATAATTATTACTCTGGCAACCTTGCAGGTCATAAATCATATTAGATAGGAATATTGAAATTTTGGGTATGGCCTTGACGAGACGGGTTCATTTAGGATGGCGCGTAGATTACACAAGAATATGAATACTTGAAAGATCGGAGTTATTGCGCTGGAGACGGGTTAATTGAGGATGACGTTCCGGTGAGGCGAATTCAGAGGAGACACTAATGGACACGGTCTCAGCAGACACTCCAGGATGAGCTGGTCATGTCCAGATGCAGGTCCACCATCCGATCCGTACACGGCCTGGATCCGCCGACTGCAGTAAACCTCGGGATAAACAGAGAGACTAACATTAGTGTGGATGCCACTTTTTATGATGTAACGAGTACATCAGGTGTTATGGGAAGTGTTCCCGGTTCCGGCTGACCTAGTGAATGCAGCCTAACAATCAGTCATTTGATTTGAATAAAGAAAGTTAAAAATGTTCTATGTGTATGCCATAGTAAAGAGATGTGTTTTTAGTCTAGATTTAAACTGACAGAGTGTGTCTGCTTCCCGAACAATGCTAGGAAGACTGTTCCAGAGTTCCTAGCCTGCAGTTGATTTAGATATTCTAGGTATTTTCAACTGGCCAGAGTTTAGAGACCGCAATTGACGTGATGGAGTATAATGCGTTAAGAGCTCGCTTAAGTACTGGGGAGCTAAACCATTTATTGCTTTATAAGTAATAAGCAAGATTTTAAAATGTATGCGATGTTTAATAGGGAGCCAGTGCAGTGTTGACAGAACTGGACTAATATGATCGCATTTCCTGGTTCTAGTAAGAACTCGAGCTGCTGCGTTTTGGACCAGCTGGAGTTTATTTATTAGGCGAGCAGGGCAACCACCCAGTAGAGCATTACAATAATCTAGCCTTGAGCTCATGAACGCATGTACTAATTGTTCAGCATTTTGCATTGAAAGCATGTGACGTAATTTAGATATATTTTTAAGATGGTAGAATGCAGTTTTACAGATGCTAGAAACGTGGCTTTCAAACGAAAGATTGGTATCAAAGAGCACACCCAGGTTCCTCACTGACGACGAGGACTTGACAGAGCAGCCATCGAGGGTTAGACAGTATTCTAGGGCACTACTTGTGGAGCTTTTCTGTCCAATAATTAAAAATTCAGTTTTATCTGAATTAAGTTGCAGGAAATTACTATTCATCCAATTTTTAATATCAGCTATGCATTCCGTTAATCTTGTGAATTGGTAAGTTTCGTCAGGGTGTGAAGAAATATAGAGCTGAGTATCATCAGCATAACAATGAAAACTAACGCCATGCTTCCTAATGATATCTCCCAGTGGTAGCATATACAGGGTGAAAAGCAACGGTCCTAACACTGAGCCTTGCGGTACTCCATACTGAACTTGTGATCGGTGTGACATCTCTTCATTTACTGCTACAAACTGATAACGGTCAGATAAGTAAGATTTAAACCATGCCAATGCAGTTCCACTAATGCCAACATAATTTTCGAGTCAATTCAAAAGAATATTGTGATCGATAGTATCGAATGCAGCACTAAGATCGAGTAACACTAATAGAGAGATACAACCACGATCAGATGATAAGAGTAAATCATTTGTAACTCTAATTAGAGCAGTCTCAGTACTATGATACGGTCTAAATCCTGACTGGAAATCCTCACATATACAATTTCTTTCTAAAAAGGAACATAATTGTGAAGACACTGCCTTTTCTAATATTTTTGATAGAAACGGTAGATTCGAGATTGGTCTGTAATTGACTAATTCTTTAGGATCAAGTTGCGGTTTTTAATAAGTGGTTTAATTACAGCCAACTTAAAAGTTTTTGGTACATATCCTAATGTCAAGGATGAATTAATAATATTAAGCAGAGGATCTATGACCTCTGGAAGCATCTCTTTTAATAGCCTAGTCGGTATAGGGTCAAGCATACATGTTGTTGATTTTGATGATTTAACAAGTTTAGCCAATTCTTCTCCTCCTATAGCAGTGAATGAGTGTAATTTTTCCTCAGTGAGACTACAATGTTCTGTCTGAAGTGATACTGTAGTAGACGGCTGCATGGTTATAATTTTATTCCTAATGTTATCAATCTTACTAGTAAAGAAGTTCATAAAGTCATTACTGCTGTGTTGTTTACAAATGTCAGAAGTTGAAGCTTTATCCTTTGTTAATTTAGCCACTGTATCGAATAAATACCTAGGGTTGTGTTTGTTTTCTTCTAAAAGAGTTGAGAAATAAGCCGATCTAGCAGTTTTTATGGCCTTTCTGTATGCAATCATGCTCTCTTTCCACAAATTGAAAGACCTCCAGTTTTGTTTTCTTCCAGCTGCGCTCCATTTTTCTGGCTGTTGTTTTAAGGGCCCGAGTGTGCTCGTTGTACCACGGCGTTGGATTATTTGCTTTAATCTTCTTTAAGCGCCGAGGAGCAACTATGTCTAAAGTGCTAGTAAAGAGAGAGTCAGTAGTTTCTGTTGCAACATCAAGTTCCTCTTGGCTATCTGTAATTCTGAGGAGATGGAACTGATGAGGAAGATTATGTATAAAGCAATCTTTAGTCGCAGCGGTTATAGTCCTGCCATATTTGAAGCGAGGGGATGAACCACAAGCTCTACTTGACACTAGACTTCAGGCATTTTGGCATTTCCTTCTCCCAAGTCTTCCTCCAGACTCTGGCACCTTGATTTCTGAATGACATGCAAAATTTGAGCGACAGTCCAGTGCTGCTTCTCTGTAGCCCAGGTCAGGCGCTTCTGCCGCTGTTTCTGGTTCAAAAGTGGCTTGACCTGGGGAATGCGGCACCTGTAGCCCATTTCCTGCACACGCCTGTGCACGGTGGCTCTGGATGTTTCTACTCCAGACTCAGTCCACTGCTTCCGCCAGTCCCCCAAGGTCTGGAATCGGTCCTTCTCCACAATCTTCCTCAGGGTCCGGTCACCTCTTCTCTTTGTGCAGTGTTTTTTGCCACACTTTTTCCTTCCCACAGACTTCCCACTGAGGTGCCTTGATACAGCACTCTGGGAACAGCCTATTCGTTTAGAAATTTCTTTCTGTGTCTTACCCTCTCGCTTGAGGGTGTTAATGATGGCCTTCTGGACAGAAGTCAGGTCGGCAGTCTTACCCATGATTGCGGTTTTGAGTAATGAACCAGGCTGGGAGTTTTTAAAAGCCTCAGGAATCTTTTGCAGGTGTTTAGAGTTAATTAGTTGATTCAGATGATTAGGTTAATAGCTCATTTAGATAACCTTTTCATGATATGCAAATTTTTTGAGAATTTAGAATTTTGGGTTTTCATGAGCTGTATGCCAAAATCATCAGTATTAAAACAATAAAAGACCTGAAATATTTCAGTTGGTGTGCAATGAATCTAAAATATATGAAAGTTTAATTTTATCATTACAGTATTGAAAATAATGAACTTTTATCACAATATGCTAATTGTTTGAGAAGGACCTGTATATATGAATGTTGTTCCCCTCAAGCTGCACAGTCCAGGCACTAGAAAAGGGTGCCACGGCTTCACTTTGCTTCTTTCAGTTGACAAGATTAATCACACAGTTGT